>JAUEJJ010000046.1:4316165-4333614 GCA_032164275.1 Synergus coniferae
ATTAATGCTGCATAAGGAGATGCGCGACAAAAACACCGGAATAATTAAGCGAAGGTTCCGATGATTTTGATGCTCGTATGCAAAACATTTGTATTTTTAGTATTCGATTAAACGATACAAATAGGAGTGAAGGTAAATCGATTGATAATAATTCACGTGGATATGTAAAACAAAAATAAAATATTAGATACAATATTATATTTGTAGAAATGATCGAGCACGTGAAAAAGAAATCGCGCTATAATTATGAAGAAAAATATTACAATTATATTATTATCTATTATTACACAAGTGAATACACAACATAGTAATTTGCTAATTGTACCTTTTAATAATTACTGTAGACACATTGATGAAAAGGTTTTTTTCTTGTTATTAATTATTAATTACCATAGACTTATCAGAAAATGAAAAAAAAAGTGTTATAAAAAATTACAATCACTTGTTCTGTCTTACACATTCCCACCAATTTATAAACTCAAATCCAGGAAACATTTTTTTACGCGATTAAAAAATTTATTAAACAGATTTTGATGTGACATTTACAATAATTACCATTTTCAATTATGTACACACAATTTTGAGAAATTTTTTTAGGACATAATTTTTTATTTTTCGGAATACATACATATATTATTATTATTATCGTTGATTTTTTTAGGTAATCAAATTAACATAAGACACTCGAAACAGTTTATTTTTTATTAAGTAGTTTATTTTGATTTCCAAATAGTTTTAATCTTTTTTTTTAATTAATTATTTATAGCCGTTTAATGAGAAGTAAGAGAGGTAAGGAATTCACTTTACTAATTAAGATTTTAAGTAATTTATACTAAAATTAGATATAGTTGTTAAGGAATTTATAATTGAATTCAGAATTAATAATAATAGCAATTTGCAAATCTCTACCTATTTATATAGAAGGTGTCTTTTTATTTTTTGGATATGATTGCTTATTTAAATGGATTTAAATTGTAATTTTAAAAATGTACTGCCATATTTAATTATTTAATTTTAATTAAAGATTTTATAATGAAGAAATAATCAAATGATATTTCATTTTGGAATTAAATATTCAAATAATAGCCTCGCACACTTTCTAGAGAAGATCCTCCAATAGCAAACGTTCTTCTATGTATTACATACTTTTAAGAACCGAATTGTCATTGGTTGGCTGATAAGCTGATAATCACTATTCTTATTATTATTCATGAAACAGTAGAGGGGGTAGAGTGGATGGAAAGGTAGGAATTTTCTCCCTCTCCACCAATCTGCCACCAATATCGTTGTTACATTCCCAATGGCGTCTAATCTAATAACCTTCTTTTTTCTCGTCTGCTACTTCCGGTTTCCTGTCGCGGCAAATTTAAAACCAGAAATAATCTCAGAAATTCACTTCCAAAACCTGTATTTTATTCCTTCAAATACGCTTTCAACTCATTTCAAATCTTTAAAACAAGTAATTTTATCCTAAAGAACATTTTTTTTACCTCTAAATAAAGTGCTTTTCCTTTTTTTTCAGGTCAAACCAGCAAATATTTTTTCCCGCCAAAAGATGCCGGAGCGGGCGGATACAATGTCGCTACTGTCGCTGGACGCGATCGCTGTTTTCATCTTGTTCGTGCGGTGACGACAAATTTCTCTTGTTGTAGGAAACGGAGTTGGTCCAAGTCTTACCGTCTTTGAATTGCTAGTTTTCACTAAAATACGAGGGTATCAAGAGCTTCATCGAAAAGGTGCGTTAAAAAACTCTTTGTGGAAAACAGGAAGTAGACTGCAGTGAAGTAGTTTCGTGTTAGTGCCATCTTGACGAGTATCGGCTTGGTCGTGAACAAGACAGAACGGCGGCAATGGCATCGTTCCAAGAAATATTAGATTTTGAAGAACGAATGCAGCCTTTGTAATCACCGTGGCTCAATCCGTTTCGAAAATTAAAATTAGCGGTCACTCTATAATCGCAAGATTGCTAGGTTTGTGAGTTTTTTTGTTTATAATTTATGCCACTGGCCGCGTTCAGAACGACTCAATGCTTTTCTCTTTCTCGTTCGCCCATCTTTTTCTATCTTTCTCTTTGAATTCACTTTACCATTTATGCGGGAATTCTTTATTCAAACAATCTTAAATTACAAAATATCGTGCCTATTTATTTCACTTGGCAGTGCGACGATTTTTTTTTAATTTTTCGCTGCTGAGCACAGCTGAGCATCTCCAATAATTTTGGCGTTGATTGACATTTTGCAAATTTAGATTTGCTTTTTTCGATCCACGTGTTTTTGGAGTTCGAATTAAATAGAAAATTGTGAATATATGTTTTTTTTTGTTGGATGTGTTTTGATTTGAGCTCTAATAAATTCTATCTGATTTTTATATAAAAAGTACTTTTGGTGTGAATTCAGAGATTCAGAATAATTTAGTTAAAGAGAAAACAACGATAATTAGAAAAATTTCACCGCCATGAGGAATAATTGATTAATTAATGTAAATTAAATCACTTCGTCGGCTTCGATTTTTTTTAGGTTAGGTTAAAAAAATGAATTTCATTTGTGTATTTATATATGGAAAATGTTTTTTTTTTTAATATAAATAATATTGTTTTTAGGGGCTGTGAAAATTAATACTTTCTCATTTTATATAAAATTGATGATTATTTATTATAATAAATCATAATGTTCAAAACTGTAAACTCTAAGGACTCTAAGTAAGCTCGTTTTCCAGTATTCTTAATTTTACATAAAATTAATGTAACCATTTAACTGATCAGAAAGATTTATTATGTAATTTTAAAAATATTTAATATAATTTAAGTTCCATAATGAGTGACTGTCATTATAAAAAGTTTGGTTTTTGTACAAATGGATATAAAAGTCAAATCATTTTAATATTTACTTAAATTTTTGTTTTAGCATAAGGAACCTCTGAATATCAGCCTGCACAAATTGTACAAACAAAATGGCAGAAGGCGGTGGCCCTTCAGCCATTCATAATAACCCAAAAGCAATTAAATGTAAATATTATTCTACGTAATTTTTACTATGAATTTCATAATTTTATTATATTAATATCGTCTTTCATTTTAACGAAACTATTTTTAAAAGAATTCCTTATTTTATTTTATAAATTTTTATTTGTATTTTAATAGCGGCACAAGAAGAAATGGGAAGGCTAGATGTTTTAGTCTGTGGACAATGCCACTCTGTTTTTCACTTCATTGAAGAGTTTCAAAATCATCGAGATACGGAAGGATCCTGCTCTAAAGTTTCTCAATTCCGAGAAAACGCTAACGTATGTTTTTCTTAATATTTTCTATCATATCTAGAATCTTGTAAAAAATCTACGTGAACTTTAATTAATGTATTGCGTCTTTATCTTCAGAATGAGCAAAAAGCGCAATTGTGGGCCTTTTTGCTTTGGAAGGACTCGCAAATTCATCAAGAAGGTGCAGACAAGGATTCCTCTAATTCTTGGAAGCTGTATCAGAAGTGGTGCAAAATGGAATTACCCATTAGAAATTCTTGGGTCACGGCAGGAAAAACTATTCAGACCTTCACCAAGATTAGCAACACGAAAATGCAAGACATCAGTCGACAAACGTCACTCAATACTCCAGATGGTAATTATTATTTTACTTCTTAAAGTATTAATTTGAAAAAAAAAAGAAAAAAAATAAATCTAGATTTAAGACACTGAAGGACTGAACACCTAATTTTTTTTAAATGTTAGGTTCGAAACCAGTTGTAGTACGCAAAGTTATCAGAAATGGCCAGCCAGAAGAAGCAGGCTTAAAAAAAGAAATTTTAAAACAGGCAGAAACCAAAATTGAAAAGATGGAAGTCATCGAGTCTGAACAGGACAAAGAAAAGAAGAATAAATTAGTACCATCGGTTAAACCCAAGGTATTGCCTTCAAATGTAATTCTTTTTATGCTACATAAATTAGTTTGAATTTTTGTTTATTAATCTCAATTTTTATTCTAGTCAAAAATGGGAAAAAGCTCGGGTGAAAAGGAACCCAGTGACGAGGAATACGTGGTTGAAAAAATTCTCGCAAAGCGTCTAAACCCAAAGAAAAGATGCTACGAGTATCTCTTGAAATGGGACGGCTACGCACAGTGAGTGTCTTTATCTGTTAGTTTAGTCTTCAATAAAATTCAAAAGGAAAATTAAAACAAAAATAATTATTTTTCTCTTTACAGTGAGTTCAATACTTGGGAACCGATTGAAAGCGTTTCGACTTGCAAGTATTTGCTTGAGGAATTCGAAAGGAATCTTGCAAAGCAAAAGGAACTAAAGGCAGCACAAGCAGTGCAACAGGCACAGAAAGCACTTATCAGAACCACAAGTCCACAAAAGACTCTTATCAAGAACGAAAATGTAAAACCTGGACCTAGTTCGGCTGCTCAGGCTGGGTGAGAATGAGAGCTTTAGATTTATTAAAAAATTGCAGAATTTTTTTATATTGTATTTTGTATTTTCATAAATTTATAACATATTTTAGAAGACCCATGCGATCTAGCAAAACAAAGGCAATGGACCAGGTGAAACAGTGGTGCGGATCTATGAAAGACGAAGAAGGTGATGGTAAGTTTCTTATACTTAATTATTTATTAATTCTAATTAGGGATTGTACATCATAAATCGAACATTTCCATTATTAAGCATAAAATATGAAAATCAATTTTTTCAGCAGTATTAAGCAAAAGGAAAATGCAGTTTTCGGATAGCGATTCCGACAGTCCAACAAAGCGCTCAAGACGCGATACAGCTAGCGATGACGAAGATTGGACTGCAGAGTCCGAAGAAGACAGAATGACAGGTCGAAGTGACGTTATTCAGCGCGCTTTTAATCGCGCCAATGCCCAGTCAAACGGATCCAACCGACCACATGTCTCCAGTTCCGATTTATCTACGTCTCTGAACGAAGGAATGAAATCCAATCAGCCAGTTTTAGTAGCAAATGCAAAGGGAGTTGTGAAAGTGGATCCGAAACAAGTGCCGAATCTTTCATCAGGCGTTTATGTAATGTCCAGAAAGGATGGAATAATCAAATTGGATTCTTCTCCTGGCGGTAAGGTGGGCCCCAAAGGGTCGCCAATGACTCAGAGTGTTATGATGGTCCAAAGTCGGGACGCTGCTGGAAATATTGTGAGGAAGCAAGTGATCGCAGCCCCCCAGAGTAACTCCGTGACTCCCGTTAAAGTCATGAAGGATGGAAGCCAAGTTTACGCCCAGATGAAGATTGTTTCTAAAGGCACGCCGACAAAGCAGGGAACAGTCATGTCTCCCAAGACAGAGCCAATCAAAATTCAACCGAAACCTGACCCCAATCAACTGCAGCAGATACATGTCGTCACCGCTGTTCCCTCGCCAATTGCATTGCAACCGAGAATTACGACAGGTAAGCATTATTTACGTAAGAAAATCGCCATATTTTCCTTTAGTAAATATACTCTTAAAATTGCTAAATTAAGGCATTTGTTCATTTCTTTGAATGTACGAACAGTTAATATTAGCAACTACAGTATTTATAGTAATGTGGATTGAGGTCCTAATTATACCAAAATTCGAAGATGAAAAACTAGTTTTAAATGAAGTAAGGAAGAAATTTTTCTAAATATTGTTTTTAAGTAAAAGTATTAGGTTTGAAACACATCCAACAGTGAAAACTGTATATAAGATATTGGTATCGTTAATCAGGAGGAAAAATTCCATCGGCAGCGTGGCCGAGTGGTCTAAGGCGCTGGTTTTAGGCACCAGTCCGAAAGGGCGTGGGTTCGAATCCCACCGCTGTCAAATTTTTTTTATACAATAGTTTTATGTGAGAGTGAAAAAGTTTTATATTTTATTAATGTTTCGTAAAATTCACTTGAAAAATATTTTTAAATATTTATTTTATTTATTTATGTATAAACAAACTTTATTTTTTAAATCTGTCGATTTCACTGTTTTTTTTTCTTGGATTAGTAGCATAAATGAAAGTTGATAATGTTTTTATTTTTTACAAGAATTATTATTTTTATTTACATTAAAAAAAAACTGTTAGACTGTAAACAAATGTTTGTAACTTTTTTTTTTCTTCAATTTTGGCACATCTTTTCTTTTTCGCGTTATCATTAAAAAATATTTTTTTTTAATGATAAAAATATTATTTGTTTAAAATTATGTTTCTTTATTTTGAATTATTAAATATTGTTTAATAATTTAATCGTTATCGAGTCACCCATTATTAATAAATAAAATTTAATTCACACTTTTAGAAATAATATTTCTTTAAGTATACAAATATGTCGAAAAAAAATTCTTCTATTCGGAATTGAGTGCGTGAAGCTACTAGTAAAATAAAAAACAATATTATGAAAGATTTAGTATTGTGAAGACATTTTTTAAGACCCAAATTAAATTTTATTATTAAAAAAGTGCTAAATTTAAAAATTAAATTCCAGGTGTTCGTCCAGGGCTATCAACGATTCAACGTGGAGTAGACGGACGACAAATTCTACCCAGACCCATTCTCAGACAAGCACCTGCAACAAGCGTTGTCAGTGTAGGAGGAATTCGCTCTCCGATCCGAGCCCCAGCCTCAAAACAAGCAGCACCTCGCCAAGTTTTCCAAAAGCGTTCACCTGTTATGGTCCAGACTTCGACCACTTCAACAAGCCCAGTAACCCAAATGAAGCCCAAATTTTCAATCGTCCCCAGTACTGCAAACAAGCAGCCTCAAAAAGCCAGTCCCGTACAGGCAAAACAAGTCCAAAAATTACCACCCGGCAAGGCTCAGTCGCTGATCTCTCCTCAACAAAAATTATTGATGGCGAAGCGAAAAGCACAAGAACAGGCGGGTATAAAACCTTCACCAGGTCGCGGTCTCTTAGCAGGTGCCAGGGGCACTCCAGTTCGAGGAAAACCAAAACCAGCGGAACCAGTTACATCGAACCAGGCTAACAAACCTAAGGAAAGCAAGCTTGCCGAAGGCGATGGTTTACATATGGAATTTCATGAGGTGAATTCAGAAGAAAGCAGTAGTGAAGAGGAACCAGAAACTCCTCCAGTAGAAACAGCACCTACTGCTACTGCTGTTGCTTCTGGTGCTGCTACAGCAGCAGCAGAACCTGCAAGTCCACCTAATGAATTCAGCTTGTGTCCTTTAACTGGAAGAATCATTGGTCCTGATGGAGAACCTGTGGAGCAACAGGAACCAGAAGCTCCTGAACCAACACCCCCGACGCCTGTACAAATCATCGCCGCGTCTGAAATCACACCTAATACTTCGGCCTCTTCTACTGCGAATGCAGAATTGGTTCTTCCATCTCTTGATGGATTAACCGACGCTTCTGGAATGATGAGGGTTGAAATGAGCCCTGGTGGCACGACAGGAACGATTGTTCAAACAACAGAGACGGAGCAAATTAGCCTTTCGAATGTTGCTGCACCTGATTTACCGTGCTTAGATGATACCATTCCTGTGACGACGAGTGCTCCAATGACCCAGGCGGAAGCAACTTCATCGACGGATACTACAGTGGCTACTTCAACCACCACGACACCAACGACGGCGACGGAAGTTAAAGTCGCGGAGAAGGCGGCGGAGGAGAAAAAGGAGGAAGAGACTCCAAATTTGGTGACTATCACGGGAGAAGACGGAGTTGTTTATCAAGTTGCGGGACAAGCGGAGGATGGACAGACATTGTTAGTGACGAGAGGACCTGATGGACAACAACAGTGCGTTATTGTAACCACCGATCAGCAGGGAGAAGATGGATCGGGTTTAACTTTGGATACTGCAGTTGCTGAAGCTGTTGCTCAACTTTTGCCGGATCAGGCAAATTTGGGATCACAATTTTATATCAAGGAAGGTGAAGAAGAAGGAGGGGCGGCTGATAATCAGATGGTTATGTCTATTATGGATGATTCGAATGCGTCTGGGGTTGCGGGAACACAAGACGAGAACGAAGGTCAGGTTGTCGCACAAGTTGTTCAGGCGGATGATCCTACACCTGGTAAGTTATTTTTCTTTTATGACGGTGAATTTTATTATGAAATCTTCGTAACGAATAATAATTAACGATATAAAATTTTTATTTTTAACAGGTGGTACTAGAAGAGTGGTCCTACTTCTACCTGACGGAAATCTAATGATGACAGAAGTTGACGAAGAGCAATACGCTGCTTTAGAACTCGACAAGTGAAAACACCATGTGCTCATGAGCCCAACGATTAAGAAAAGTAGCATTCGCTACATCGGATCGCACTTTAAATAAAAGGAGTCCAAACATATTAGTAACCGTGCATCGTCTGTGTATATATATATAATGACATTACTTTTGTGCGTCGACTTGGTGGAAAATGACATTTTAAACCATCACTTATTTCGAATGAAGCTGTCTTTGAAATTGTAAAAACCAAAACACAGTAGACCATCGCTGAATGAATCTATAGATTAGATTATACACAAGCTTTATTATTCACGTCTCAACACGTCTCAATGTATTGCATCCAACTGAAATTTTTATTTAAGACTAATATTAATTCATGACAGTTCAAATATTTCTCAAGGAGAAGGGGAAATGTTACTGGCGATAATTAACGATCATACTTTTACTACTATTATCCTATACAGGCGTTCACTATTCATATTTTAGAGCAGTACCACATAATCTAGGGTTTTATATTTCTCGGTCGTGATAATTTATTGTTTGTTGTCTAACGATTTATTTTCCGAACTCAAACTATGGAATTGCATTCGTGATTCTGAATGCCAACGTGGTATGAAACCACAACACGATAAATGAGGAATGTTTGACTTGAACCTAGTTTAATACGTCGATAGTTGAACTTTGATAGGTATAATTAGAAGAAAAAAATGAGAAAAATCGTTTTTACTTTTCTGAAATGGATGAAATTGATAAAAAATATTGTTTCTATTGCGTATTTGCGAGTTTAATTTTCACAAGAACTCTTTAATTACTTTTATTCTATGAATGATTGTATGTATGAATAATAATTTGATGGATTACCACTTTGTTTCATTTTATTGTATCAAATTTTGTTTTTATATTAAGCAAGAGAAAATTCAAATAGTGCTGTTATTTTTTTTTTTTATTATGTCTATACGTTAAGCTAGATTCAAGCCAGCAGATACTATGCGTGTAATGGAAATGGTCGAAATTGTATCCCAATAAGAATTATCTTACGTCGCATGAAAATAAAAAAAAGTATATCTGTATATATTCTAGAGTTTTGAGTGATAAGAAAATTAAATATAAAATCCTAGTTGGTACTCCACGCATAATAATTAACCTTCTGTAAATAATATTAACTCCTTAATCCTTTATATATAAAAAATGTGTTTTAAAATAAACACTACATACACATAAAAAAACATTTTTTTCCACGTCTCACATTTTTATCAAACTTCAGGGCGAACTAATTGTGACATTTGATTAAGCTAAAGTGCGTTGTGACTGATATGAGTTGTACAAAATAACTTAAAATCGTTGATATTCAAATAAATGGTCCGGTAAACTTTTTCCAAAATGAGCGAGTATGAAGGAAAAAAATATAGGACTAAGGAGTTAATTAAGACATGCGGATTTAAAGCAGACGTTTATCGCTTTATAAATGGACTCGATTGGCAGGAACTTTTGCTTAAATCGAATAATGTACGCATTTTTGGAAATTGAAACAATATTTCAATTACATAGTAACCGGATCAAGAAATTTTGCTTTTTTAAGGACCTCAAAAAGTTTTCATTTTATAAAACTACTGAATTTTGAAATTAAGTCAAAAAAATTTAAACAAAAAACTTTTGTAGGAAATAGAAAAATATAAAGAAGCACTCATTCTAATACAAGATGCAGAAATAGAAGTGAAGAAGTCTCAAAGACGTTTAACTCAGAAAATAATTGAAAACAATATTTTTGGATTAAAAAATGACTCCCAGAGTCTCGATTATGAAATAAGAAAAAGATATGGTTTACTTCAATTGAAAGATATCTTAAACAAAGATAATGTTGGTCAGTGATTACGTAAGGAACTGAATAAAAATAGAATGTTTACTCTTATGTAATTTTTTTACTTTTAGGTATATTTTTGAAGAATTTGCAGAATGAAAACTTTGAAACACCTTCAAATTATTCAACAGAATTAAAGCTTGAGACCGTTAGAAAAAATTCAAAGTATTTAAATTCAATTTATCTCTTTTGAGTCTACTAACTAGCTTATTTATTATAAATTTATATTGTAATTTGAATAAGTAAAAGGCTTTCTGAAATTTGTGATACAAACGTGAGAAAAAATATAGCAAAGTTAGAAAATGTGAATACAATATTGATAGCTGAGCCCGCAAGTTTACACTTTCGCAATTTTAAATTGCAGAAGTCTTACAAGGTTGTTTCGATTAATAAGTATTTGCCTAAGTATGTACATTTATAATATTGTTTTAATTGTTAAATTGTTTATTTACAGAAAACTGTGCTGTTAAAAAATGTGAGCTTAAATCTAGCGAGATTTCAACTAGAAGGAATGAAAAAGACTTCAAGATTGTCTGTATTTTTGGAATTTATGAAGAGCCACAAAGGATCAATTGCACCAGGAATGTTTGTGAAATTAATGGTGATTTTTCACTGTGACTCTCTGGATGGAACTGAAGAAAATATTGTTGTAAGAGTTCAAGGTGGAAAATCAATTATAATACCGGTTCATGCATTTAAGGATCCTCCTATTTTGCAAGGTAATTTTTTTATTATTTGTATCAAAATCGTGTATTTTAATACACATTTTAAAATATCTAATTTTCAAATTAGGTGTCAGTACATTTTATCATTCTTGCTTTCGATCTGATTCGATCATTACGCCAAGCACAAGTTCATTAAATACAACTTTAGTGGAATCAGAAATATGGACCGGTGATGAGGAGGTAAAAAATTTATTTTATTGATATCTACTTCAGGACTAGTTGTTTTTAATTCCAATTGCTTAGGTTTTACAAATAAGAAATATTGAGTCACCTGCTATAACTGCAGAAACTTCAGAATATGAAAGTTCTTCTAATGGAAAAATATCCACTACATATTTTGAATGTGGAAAAAGCTTTATTGGAGAATTAGTAATAATTCCAACAACAATGAGAAATGTTGGTGGAAATGGCAGATTTTTTATAATCACCGAAGTTGATTGGTCATCAATGAATATAGAAGTAAGTTTCAAAATTTGAAGAATTATTTTTTGTTTAGTTTATTTATTCAACTGACTTCCAAAAATTATTTATTCAAATTATTGACAGGATGTTGCAAATAGTAATATGGTTTTAAGTCCTCCTTTTGCAGTTCATCCTGCTTATTTTATTTTACGTGCCAACGAAGAAATAACTTTTCATTCTTATTTCTTTCCTTCGACTTATGGTATGCAGGTAAAAAATAGGCTATTTTCAATTTAAAAGCGATTACACTTTTTTTTCAACTCAACTGAAAGAAAATGAAGTTTGTAAGCGAATTTTTTTTAGGTGGATAAATTCTTTATTATTAGTGACAATTGTTCTGTGCAACCAATAGAAATTATAGGAGACGGAATCATGTATGAAGAGAAATTTATTCTTTTTAATGAAGTAAGTTTGTCTTTTTTATCAGAAAATTTTAATTTTCAATATGATAACTCAATTCTGTAATTAATGAAAATCATATTTTAAGAAATTGAGAAGAGAATTCGAGTACGAAGTTTGTGAAGATGAATTTGCAAAATATTGCGTTGAGTTGGACATAAGAAAATCAAATGAAATAGGACAGAATATAATAGAAATATTTAACACTAGGTACAATCTTTTAATTATTTAGTTTTGCATCATACTGATCTATATATATATATATATATATATATATATATATATATCTTAAATTTTTTACAGATATAATTAATTAATTTTTTATTTCAGTGGTATGGTATTGCATTATCGTTGGGAACAAAGAAATGTGAGAGCAGAAAATAAAGAAAGGAAATGGAAAGATTCATCATTCGATGATATTACTATTTATCCAGAATTTGGAATTTTCAAACCATACTCAACGTCTAGATTTTATATTTTTTCTAACACTAAAAACTTAGTGTCAGATCAATATCGTACTATATTGCAGTATGATTATTACAAGACTTCATTGGGGTATCAAATACAATTGTTATTTTAAAAAAATGTTATTTTCCAGATTGTGTATTGAAGACATTCCTCTTGCATCAATTCATAAAAAATTCAATTTACGAGTTCAAGACAGTAAAATAAAAAGAAGAATGTGCCAAGTTGTAAGCAAATTCATCATTATTCTAAAATTATTTGATAATTCTCTTCTAAATTTCTCTTTAAAAGAAATGATAAATTTTGCAAATAATTTCTTAATAATGATCTACTATTTATTTAAAATATTTCAGACAATGGATATTTTCGTTTTCGATATTGAAGTACGAATAGACAAGTTCTTTTTTGATTTTTCTAGAAGTTCAGAAAGAATATTAGAGTTGGATAAAAATATTCAAACAAGTGAAGAAGATTATCTATTTTCCAGCCCTGTTTCAGAAAAACCAAGAATCACTGAATCAATGACTTCAGTAGAATAATTTAATTTAATTTAATATATAATTATAATTAAATATTTTGTTGTATAATACTTTATAAACATTTTATTTAATTTTAATGTTTAGGAAATTACTTCCTTTGATGTGCTCTCCTATTCTGAAACGATGGAAAATTCATCAACTTCAAAAATAGAATGTATTGTAGAACCTCCAAATGTTTCATTTTTCTTTTCCATGAAGAATACTGAAATTTGTATACCAGATGAAGAGTTGATTTGCTTTGAATGGAATACTATGAGTGATAACACCACACCTGATGCAAAAGTAAAATTAAATATTTTATTGTTAATTGAGAATCAAAATAATATTTTTCTATTAAATTGTAAAATTTTTTGTAGTTAGTAAGATACGTCGATATTTTACCAAAGGAAAAGGGAGAAAAATCTATTTGGTCAGAAGAATTAGAATTATTTGAAAGCGAATTTGACGCAGATTCTTTAGAAGAAATTACATCTAATTTTTCAAATGAGTTGCTTTTTCAAAAAACGTCACGAGCACTTATTCCTTTTCAAAAAATAATAATACAGCAACCCATAATAGAGTTTCTTAAACTTTCATTAAAAGTTGGTAAGTAGCAAATTCTAAAAATATTGAATAACTTTTTCTAACCGAAAATTTGATTTGAAGTTTATCTTGCAACTTTAAATTATTTTCAGCTGAGAAGAGAATTTTTCTAATTCGGAATAATACTTCTTTGACTTCTGTTTTTTCTATAAAATTGAAAAATTTTCATCCCATTGAAATTGATGATAGAGAATTAAGTGGTAGGATTTAGAACTTTTTTAAATTGAAAACCTAATTCACCAGAAAATTACTTTCTAAAATAATATTTTTAACTTAAAGATGAAAATTGGAACCAAATTAAGCCACCTGACTCTGGAGTTGTTCTAATTACAAAGCCTATTAATGGAACACTTAGTCCTTTTGAAATTAAAAATATTGAAATTTATGCTTACTCTGATACTTGGGGAGATTATGAGGACGAAATGAGTATAAATATTGATGGCCTGCCAAGTTTTCAAATTTCAGTTCAAATTCAAGTTGAAGATTTACCAATCTCGTATCCTGTTTGTAGAAATTTAGTTAGGAAAACACCAATACTGAAGTATGTTTAAGACCATACTGAAATCAAATTAAAAAGAATCTAAAAATTAAAAATACATTTTTTCATCATTTCCAGGTTCATGAAGCACGATTTATCTTCAAAGTCCAGAACCCTCGCAATTGAAAATACTAGTTCTATACCAATAATTATCAATTGGCACTCATTTTTGAAGGAAGACTACCCATTTTCAAAACTCATTCCGTTCAAAATAATGTTGGACATTTTTACAACAGTTTCGGCATTTGACGTTTCCGAAAAGTCTAATTGCGAACAGGATAAGGACATCGAAGAATTACTCAAAACTCATTTAGAAAGATACGAATCGAATCAAAGTTTCAATGAACTAAGTCATTTCGACTTGATATCATTAACTCCAAGCTGTGATAGCAATAAAAGGTAATTGATTAAAACATTTAAAATATCTTACAACAGTGAATTATAAATTTTTTTTTTGATCTGATTATATTAAATATTAATCTTTTTTCTCTAGTTTTGTAGATTTAGAAAAAACGGAAAACATAGAAAATGGTATTCCAGAAAGTATAGCATACAGTAATGTTGAAATGATTCAGAAAAATCAGAGTGAAGTTGAAATTGAACTTTCTATAGTACCTAATTATGGAGAACCAGATCACAATATTTTTTCAGTAACTAATATTTTGATTGAGATACCCTTGTTTTTGTTTAGTTTTTGGCAATTTGTAATTAATTTAAATTAATTTTAATTTTATTATTTTAAATTCATTTTAATTCATTTTAATTTTGATTTTAATCTGTTTTCTAGATACATCCTCAAGAATTATTTATACCTCCAAGAACAAAACGTTTTACTACTATTACATTTCATCCTGAAACGCCTTTAAAATACAGTAGTAAAACTCATTGTCAAGCTCTAGGATTTGTTCGAATTTCTCCAGAACACAAGTATTTCATTTTTAAATAATTATCGTTTTAATATTTATTTTTAAACTATGTTTTTTTTTTTTAGAAGTCAAAGCATGTGTTTTTCACGAAAAGATGGTCATTCTCTTCCCCCGACTGTTATTGATTTAGAAGTTATAAATGTCAGACCATATCTTAGACTTCTTTCTTCAAAATCTCAAAAGAAATTCAAGTGCTATGCTAACGAGTTTACAAATCACCGGAAACACGAAATAACGTATGTAATTATTCTTTTTAAATCAATAAAATTAATTACATATTTAAAATAATTAAATCTTTTTAAACAATCAAGAGATTTTTAATACTTTTTAAATTACTTTTTGAAATATTTAGATTAAATTAATTTCTATATTTATTAAGGATTGAAAAAAAATTTTTATTAAGAAACGAAAATCAGGAAGCATTAGATGTACATTTCGAGACAAATGATCCTTTTTATATAAATAGGATAATAACATATTGTGGGACGATATTATCTTCAAGTCTATGTTTAAAACCTGGAGAAAGTATAGAAGTATAAAAAATTACAAACATTAAGAATTCAGCGTTTATTTGCTTTTTTCTTACGCAAATTTTAAAAATAAATTCTTTATTCATTAGTTTCTTTTATTTAGGTTGTGGTTTCTTGTACAATTAATATTACTACAGTTCAAGAAGCAATCTATAACAATAATGACTGGATAAAAACCGTAATTAGAAATTTACTGATTAATTATCATGACGGATGGATACAAGTACTTACAGATTTTTAAGAAATATGAAAATTCACCAGTGGTTTAATTTCATTTAATAATTGTGAAAAACTAATACTAAAATGTTTTTTTAATCAGGAAATTGAACTCTGCCTGCAAATTTATCTTCCATTAGTGAAGTTATCCACCAATTCTTTAAATTTTGAATGTGTAAAAGTTGGAAGTATTAAGGAACTTTTTTTGAAAATCGAAAATTTTGCAGGTATGATAACTAAAAAATTTACGAAATTGTAAAAAGCGCAAGAGCTATTAATTAAGATTTCATTTATATTTGGTATTTTTTTACTTTAATAAATTCATAAGTTTATTTATATTTCTTACGAAAGTTTGGGATCAAGTATTCGAAATAAAAAGCGAAAGTCAGGAACGTGAATTTTCAGTTGCACCAACAAAAGGATGTCTATCATCCAGCAAATCTAATGCAGGTCGAAGTATAAAAATTTTGATAAGCTTTATACCGACGTAAGTGATATTGATTAGAATAACGATAATGATCTATTAGATATGAACAGGTTGAAAATTAATAAACATTAATTGCAAAACTCTTGATACCCAAACAGGGAAGAAAAGTCTTCGAGAGAAGTTTTAGATATAATAACTGGAATCCCAGGGTATGAAATAAAATGTGAACTTCGTGGAACAGGAATTTTAGATCCAGCTGAATAATCTATTTTAAGTACTTAAACATAATTATAGTTACAAAAAACTATTTCTCTTTTGTAAAGCATGCTATAAAAAATCCTATACTGTCATTCTTGGGTCCAAATCTAAATAACGCATTAGATTCTTCTAATGTTAATCCTTCAATATTGAATCCCGATGTCCCGCATTCTGGAAATTCAAATGTCAGCAATTTATCTTTTACAGATTTGAGTTTCAAAACTGGATATGTTTTCAATGCCCAGGCAACAATACTTTCATTTTCTCCTATTACAATTGAGCATGTACTGTAAACTAAAGTACCCCCAGGTTTCAGAAGTTCAACTGCCTATATTAAAGAAAAATAAATATTATAATTATAATGATCCAGCTTTTTAATTAATAAATTTAATCTGGATTTAACTTCTTTAAACTTACAGTGGAGAATAATTTTCTTTGTAAAGGAATGTAAGAATTCAATTGAGTTACAGTAATTGGGTTGAAAAATTGTGGCCTTTGTCCCAAAGCACTGCAAGGACTGTCCAATAAAATTCGATCAAAACTTTCTTTACAAAAAGGCGGTCCTTCGAGAATTTTCCTTTTTTGGATATCAGTAGATGCTTTTGTCGAATCAAAGCAAAACGAGTGAACGTTTTTGGCAGAAAAACTTTTGCAGTGCCTTTTTAAGCTTTCAAGTTTGTTTTTATTTTTCTCGAGTGCCATTATGATTCCCTAAAGTAATTAAAAATGCCCTAAAAATTATTTTACTATTCGCTTATGTATATTCCAAGGTCGTTGAACAGCAAAATAGACTTACTTTTCCTTCCATCAGAGCTGAAATATGTGTAGTTTTATGTCCTGGAGCTGCACACATATCGAGAATAATTTCGCCTGGTTGTGGGTCTAATACTCGAGAGCAAATTATCGAAGGCAAATTTTGAAGTAATGCCCACCCTTCTTGAAAGAGTTTATCATTTAGTTGCGGAAGTCTCGATATTACATCGGTCATTAATATTGCAATACCACTGGAAAATAATTTATATTTTACATTCTGGAGAATTTAAGTGATTGTTTTTCACTTATTTCCAATAGTTTCCAATTTCTATTACTATTACCTCGCATTTTCAACTCCGTGTCCAAAAATATCTTCTCTAGTCATTTGAACAATCCCATTTCCAAGAAATAGTTTATTTTCTTTGCTATATTGTTTGATGAGGCCTTTTTTACAACCGTGAACTATGTCAGCGAATACACTGACACTTTGGCCCACTTTTAAACCTGAAATCCAAAAATCAATAAAGGTATAAACTTCCAATACCAAATCAATTGGTAAATTTAATACTTACAGTATAATGAAAAAAATTTATTTATTTTAAAATGTAATCTAACCGTGAGG
>JAUEJJ010000046.1:4333714-4373989 GCA_032164275.1 Synergus coniferae
AAATCAATTGGTAAATTTAATACTTACAGTATAATGAAAAAAATTTATTTATTTTAAAATGTAATCTAACCGTGAGGCATTCCAACTATGCCAGGAGCAAAAACATTTGCCCCTCGAATTACTGCTTCTCCACACTTTGCGTCAACAATAATTTCTTTCAATTGAATTTTTAGATCCAGTTCAATTTCATCATCCCAAGCATCGACCATAATTAATTCCGAAATATTTTTAAATGTTTTAATGGATGGTAATGGACGAAAATGTCCTTTTAATTTCATTTGCTGCAGTGGTAAAAAATTGTATAAAACTAAGCGATTTGAAGAAACTATTAGCTATAAAATAATAATTGTTATTATTACAAAATTAATGAAAAACTCACCACTTGAAGGTTATTCTTTATACAAGTGACAACATCTTCATTTTTCGTTAATAATTGATTAACTCTATAAACTATATTTTTTGGTGCACAACTTAACCACTGTCGTAAAATATCCAATTCCTCCTGCAACACAAAATTTATAATCTAATAAATCTTTATAAATAAAAAGATAATTAGAAATTATAAAAACGGAACCTCAATTTCGGAGTCTTCTAAACACCTTCCAGACTTCTGTACTTTCCGAAACTCTTCTTTAAATTCATTCTCTATGTCCTCTCTATTTTTAAAAGGAGACTTTATCACTAAACACTTGGTGGACTCCATTTATAACAATTAATTAATAAAAAAAATTGAGAAACTAGTTTAACCTCAAAAAGACGTAAACATGTATACGACTGATACGACATATTATACATATACTCAACTCTGTTATATACGACTTATACATACGAGTAGAATGTCAACAAATATGTAACCTATATACCATTATCATTTTGAATCTGCCGCCTTTTTTTCAATTGATTGTTTCCTCTGTAACGATATTTACGATTTAGAAAGTGACACGTGATTGGATGTAAGAATTAACGGGATGGAGCACAAACTGCACAAAGTCCCATCTTTGCCCTTTGGTGAGGGGGTAAACTTGGTAGGTATATCGGGAGTAGGTGGGAGCAAAGATATTGGTGGGAGCAAAGAATAATATCTTTGGTGGGAGTAGGGTTGTCTTGTGACCCTGGTCAAAGCCCTGGTTGTGAGCAATGAAACGTTTCATGGGAACATTGGAAACCAATGGAAACGTTGAAACTTTCACTTGAAACTTTCAAATATTACAAGGAACGTCAAAGTTTCATTTTGGTTTTTCATGAAACTGTGGGCGTGGTCTACTTCAAGCTGACTTCATGCCCCTTACTTACGCTGAGCCTGACCCCGCACAAGGCTGTTTGTGCTCGGTGCTCCAATCCCTTTTCATAAATTCATACATCCATCATCCATGCACATCCATCATCCATGTGAACAAGAACAACTCGTCCCCATGTTTTTTGTTGCTGCTCCATAGTCGCTTTTTAATGTTTACAAACAAATGGAAAATATGTATTCTATAGAATTTCACTCATTATTAATCAAATATGACAATTCGTAAGTTTCTACTTTATCTTCACATATTTTTCATTTTAAAAAGAAGCTCGTTTAAAACTTATAGAGATTATATTGTTTTGGAGCAAATGTGTTAATTCATCTAATTTATTTTATATGTTGATAGAGCAGTATATTTTTCTTATTATTGCAATGTTCTATATAATATATTTTAATTACGTATTTATTCTTCTTCATTTAAATAAGGAACAATTTATTATATGTAACTGAAATTGTCAATGTCTCTACAGTGAAAACCTAAAAATTGAATTTACAGGTTGTGCTTAGGACAACAACATGTGTAATACTCTGTCAACTATGGATAAAGTTACTAGCAAAACTAGTAGCCTCAAAGCTCTTTTGCTTAGAGCATGGCGCGAACGTTGGAGTGATTTGCAATGGGGAATCAACATTAAAACAGTAAGATAGAAATTTCAATAAATAAACTTTAATTGGCTAGTTCCTAAAAATATTTTAGAGAAAATATATCTTAATTCTTTTATTTGAAATACTTTTTAGATCTTACCAAGAGGTGTAAGTGGCGACGTGTATAATTTAGCTGATTGTATACTACAACAAGCCTTAGTGGGTCCTGGCCCAAATTACCTAGTGTTATCCTATCTAAAACATTCGCTTAGTTCTCAGGTAATTTATTTTAATGTTTTTCTGCCTTATTAGTAGTTTAAATGTAAAAATATATAAATAAAGAAACACATTACTTTTTTAGCTGGTCTCCTACGCTGCTGTATTGCAACGTATAAGCAAATACGATGCTTTCCATAAGCCTCATTGTATTCTAAGTCTTCTAAACTTTTTGGAAACAATTCACATCGGTATAACTTGTCGAGGTAAACCCGAAGAAGATCTTTTAGCTGCAGCAGTATTGTCAGTCGTACATTGGTTGTTGCAATGCTATTTGCAAGCTCTTTCTAAAGCTCCACAGAACAATCCACTGATTCCGCAGCCATCAGAACTGATGGATAAACCTGCCAGTATTTTAAAACAAATGCTCAATTCCGATTTCATATATGCGATGATGTACTTAGCTAAGCATGATGATAAAGGTAAATCTAGATCTGTAGACTTTACTGTGATTACATTTAATTTAATTTGAGATTAACTTTATAAATTATTTTTTGATATAACAATTACTCTTTTTTTAGATCTCTATGCAGATGTTGTAAAGAAATGCCAAGAAATTGAAGTACTTCAGAGGGCAAATAATGTTAAATCTTCAGTTTCAATCGAAGAAACTTTGAAAAAATTGTGCAATCTTGAAATCGAAAATTCAACTCTTCGTTCATCGAGAACAGTTATGGAACCGATAACGCACTGTTTGCAGTCTCTCTTAGCCGTTCAGATTTCTTTAAATTCTGGTACTGAAACAGCTACTTTCGTTAGTCAACTTTTAATGGTTCAAAGACTCAAAAACTACACAAACGCGAGACTTTATTGTGAATTGATTCGTGCAAGTTTAATGAGTCTACACAGTGTCAATGGATATTTTAGTGAATCGCATTGGGGGGCTTTCATTTTCTTGAAAGTACCACTTATTTTAAAGGAACTTCACGTTAATTCTTTAAACAATGGCGAAGATAAGTTTAAGTATTCTCAAGACGTCTTAGATGCCTTTGAACTCCTTTTACACTATACGCCCTTGCTTGATAAAATTGACGCTACGTATTTGTGTAATACTGTCGAGTGCATATTAAACAAATTGCAGAAATTTAATTTGGTTACGGAAGAGCAGAATAAACAACTCAGCAGTCGGAGGTAAGAAATGTGGACATTTGGATCAAAAATTACATTAACTCTTTCAATTCTAATTAGTAACATTAATAACTAATAATTAAAATCGTTAAAAATTGTTTTTAGGGAAGGATTGACGGTAGCTTTGCACAAGCTCGAACCTTCAGTGAATTCGACTTCGATTCCCAAAGTTATAATGCGTGCTGAACAGACACTAAGTGGATTGCTGAAAACACTTAACGCAGACTGCTCAAAAATAATGGAAGCCCTTTTGAACATGCTTAATCAAATTCTTTCTGGCAAAAGTTTCGACCTCATAATGGCCGTCGCCTCTGTGGAAGGAAAACTAAAAGCATTCGTCTCCAGAATGATTAAATTCAACGAGTATAGCAATCAAGTAAGCGAACCAGTTCCCGGAAAAGGCCCATCTTCTCGAGCTATGCTATTCGATGTGACTTTCCTGATGCTTTATTCCATTGTTCAAACTTATGGATCTGAAGTCTTAGAAGAAAGCGGAGATTCATTTTTTGAACAATGGGTTCGCGAATGCATGCCAGAACGTGGCAAACCAAAATCTCCACACAAGATGCTTCAAACAATCGACCCTGCAGTGGTCGACGTTCTTTTGCAACAGATAAATTCTGGTGAAGCTGATTTTATGTCGAGCACTGTAAATTGGGATGTAACGTGTCTGGCTGCAATGGGAGTTGTGAAGGAATTACTTTTTGGCTGGGAAAGTGGAGGCTTGAGTGCTGCAGATGTTAAAAGAGCATTGGACAGATTGAGAAATGGCGTTTGCTGTCTGCCTGTTTGTGCTGCTACTTGGCTATGTGCACATATGAGCATCACTCATCAGGATGCACTTCTTAAGCCTATGAACATGGCACAACAGTTCCTGACTCCTGGAACGACTGACGAGGCACAGGAATCTTTCATTAAGGAGAGGTAAAGTTTAATATATTTAAAAATTTTCATTTCTTTGTGAATTTTAATTTTTAGGTTCCTGTATGTATTTATTTATGTATTACAAGAATATTTTCTAAAGATTTTGAAATTACAGTAAATTTTTCGTTTTCAGGTCTGCCATAATGTTTCAAATTATACGGAAGATGCAATACGACGTCTGTCCTCCGACACAATTCAAAAAAGTGCTTGCAGTCTCTCACAGGTAACATAAAATATAAGAAATATGAAAAGCATATATCTAAAAAAATATTTACAATTGTAATTATAATTATACCCATTTAAAATATTCAGCCTTATATCTCGTCAACCAATATTGGAACAGTTGGAAACAATATGGCAGAAAATTCACTATCGAGGTTGGATAAATATTCAAGCAGCAGAAGGTCTCCATTCTTTACTAAATACAGGCGGTTCTCTTTGGTTTGTTTCTAACTTGGTGAAAGCGACTTTGAAGTACAAATATCAGGAAGAATTGGACCGAGCCGTTGACCTAACATTCTCTATCTTCCATTTTGATATTGAAAACTGTACTCTTGATCTCTTGACTAATGTTGTTCCGCAATATTTGTACAATAGTTTGCAGTAAGTAGATAAATTCTTAAAAACATTCAGTCATTAAACCGGTGAATGCATATCGTGCATATGGATTAAAATTAATAAAAATATTCTGTTGTCTTTTAGAAGCGAGGAACTTGTAGAGCCGCAATCATCAATTTTAGCAAAATTGTGCGTTTACTGTATCTTTTCTACTCTTGAATATAACAACACGAATCCTCAACACGGAAATAGTAGAAAACGAACCCGACGAGATTTAGACGCCGAAGAATTGGATGCACTCGGTGTTCCTGCGAATAAGATTTTAAGACTGAATGAAGCCGGAGATTCAAATCCAATGTTTGGATCTAATTCTCCGCAATCTCAAGGACCAACTAATGGACAAAAGCTCATCGTTTTGAGAGATCCGCTGCTGGGGGCGTTAAAGACACTCTTTAATAATTTTACTTATCTAGCTGGAAGAAACGGGGAAGTCTCACAACAAACGCATTTTATACTACAGTTTCTACGGTTTATGGTTCAATGTGGAAAGGATCGAACGCGAGTCGTGTTAGAAGGAATGAATCCAGAATTGGTAAGTTTATCATTCATTTATAAAATTGTATTGACCAGCTGAGCATTTTTCTCTGCGAAGAACTGTGGATTATAATTTAAATAACAGGGTCTTATTAAAAGTCAATACTAAGATGATACTAAAAATGCAATTAAGTCAGTAACTAAATATTATTTTGCTTTTTAAGGTGCCTTGTCTTCTTAAAGCACTACCAGAATGTTTCACGACTGATCTGCTCTTGAGATTGTACGACATTCAAACAGCAATGGGCCGAAAAGGAACTGCACGCGATCTTTGCATGTTGCGGAATATCAATTTGAAGCCCGGCAAATGAACGTAGGAACCTCTTATTTTTTAATAGTACAAGTGATACATTATTTGTTGTATAATAATGTATATGTGACGTGCGCCGAAGAAAAGGGGCTTACTCTGAAAATGAGATTTTTCAGGGTGAGCGTTCGAAGTCGAGCCGTATATTTCTTTTCTTTCTCTCGCCAAATTAAATTATGTTTTAAAACATAAATCGTCATAACTCAGCTAAATATTATTGAAACTGAAATTTCACGCAGTATACCCTAGCGATGCCTACAATATGAAGAAAACAATTAAAGCTGCTTATTTTTTAATAATAATTAATTGCAAATTGAGACCGCTCAATAAGCTCGTTTTTTTAGTTTCAACGAAGAAAAGTATCGAAGAAACTTCAGAGTTGAAAGAACTTTCAATGAGACATTTGTTCCTTACTATTAAATTTCAGATAGATTCATTAAAAATTAACGGAAATATCCATTATGTAAGAAAGCAACCGACGGGATTTCGAGCTCTATCGGAAGCCCAATTATTAGCAATAATAACGCGCGGAAAAATTTTTCGATGGTTTCATTGAAAAGAGGAACTCAAAAACTATCGAATGGTGTAACAACCTCAATATCGATTTTTTCAGACTAAGCCCCTTTTCTTCGACGCACGTCACATATAGTTTACCTTTTTTAAAATAAGTTTTATATGATTTTATCCAATCTTTCGAGTAACAAACCTCGGTTTGTATTTTCATTTCTTCCTTCTAATATAATGGCTTCATCACTAAATGTTTATTAATGCAGTCTACGGATTAAATTAGACCTTTTATCCATGCTTTTATTTGATACTTGAACTCTGATCTAATTTATGAATTTATAATTCGTACTATTAAAAAATACATACATTTAAATATTTCAAATTTAAATACTTTTATTACTTTTTACATTCTCATGAGAGAGAATGTATTAAATTTGTGTAAAATTTACCCCCCCCCCCCGTTTTTGTCAAATGTCCACGTTTTGAGACGCCCTGAACCCAAAACACATGTTTTAAAGCATGTGTCTATCTGTCCCTGGGTGTGTCTGTAGACTTTTAGTTTGTGAGCACAATAACTTTCCAAAGAATTTACCGTTTGGATTGGCCTTTGGTATACTCTTTTAGTGTCCTAAAATGAAGGTTAAGTTCATTAGCCAGCCATTTTGGATAAAAATTCAAAAAGTTGGAGCATTTTGAAAATTTTTGAAACCACTTTTTTTTTTTTTAATTTACAAATTCTATGTATGGATGTCCGTAATATTCAAAAAGTAGAACAATTTATCCTTGACTTTTTTCGATAAAAAAATAATTGTCAGACTTATGACATTTCGAAAATTCAAAAAAAAAAAAAAACGAAAAAAATAAATTACAATTTGAAGCCAAAAAATACACGGCATGAAAAAAAGTCAAGAGATGAAAAATGTTTCTTTTTGAACGCTCTACAGGAATGGTATAAAAACTTTTTGAATTTTTTTGAAAAAGCGAAAATTCAGATTTTAAAGCAAATAACGCGAGATCCAGAAAAAATGAAAAGAAACATAATTAATGGCCTTTAAAAGATCTACAAATCTTCCTTTGATCATTTATTGATAAAGTAAGTAGTTTTCGTTTTAATCGTAAAAACTGTTTTTAAAAAATAAAAAATAAAATTTTCCCGCCAAAAAACGTGAGATATGTGAAACTGTTTCAAAAATAATATGAAGCATGGAAACTCGACGATCAAATATTCCAGAACGCTATTATTTATTTGTACTTATTGTACAGGGAACAGGGACGAGCGCGAGTGTCCTGATGAAAATGTGTTCCTTAAGATCGATAGAACTTTAAGTAAATGAGTTCTCTTCATTTAAAACAATAGCGTCGCGAAGCGCGTAAGCATCCCGAAGGGCGCAAGCGTCGCGAAGCGCGCAACACGGAGCGTAACGTGTTATGAGAATGTCCCCCCGCGAAGCGGGCAGATTTTTTAATATAGCTTTATCACTGAAGAGTACAGATAAGTTTATATGAGAAAATGAGATATAAGTCATTTTATAAAACTAGAATTTTTTAATTAACAGTATTTTTTACAGTTTAATTGTATCCCTCGTAAAGCGTAGCTGCAGCAACTTTTAGTGCTGCTTCTCTGCCTACCAGTTTTTCAGCAATCGTCAATCCGAAAGCAAAAGTCGTTGCTGGAGCTCTGCTCGTTACGATATTTCCTGAAAAATGTTGTGACAATTAGAAAATTTTATATTTAACATGTCAACGTATTTTTTTTTTGTTTTACAAACAAAATTTTCACGATAATTGATAAAAGAAATAGCGCACCATCGGTTACGACCATCGGTCCTTCGACGTATTTGTAATCGCTCGTCAGTTTATCCTTATGAAGAGGGACGGAAGTGATTTTTTTGCCTAAAGCAATTCCGTGGGTCTTCAAGACAACGGGAGCAGCGCAAATTGCAGCAATTATTCCGTTTTTGGCTGCCTGGTCTTTAAGGACGTTTCCAACTAATTCTGACTAATAAAGTAACAAAAGGTTTTTTAAAAATAAATTTTATTCCAAGTTGTTTAAAATTACAATACTCACAGCTGCCAAATTTTTCCATCCAGGGCCTCCGGGTAAAACAACGGCATCGTAACTTGTGCCTCTAATTGCATCAGCGAGTGTTGTATCTGTGCAAAGTTTCACGCCGTGGGCACACTTTATACAAGATTCACTTGTAATGCTGGCAATCGTGACGAGAACCTGTAAATTATAACTTTTTTTTTTTATTTGACACTTTTACGTTTGTAAATTGTAAAATTTTAATTTATAAACCGAAACTGAACACACTTACCCCGGCACGACGTAAAATGTCTGATGTTATTACAGTTTCCATTTCTTCGGCTCCTTCAGCCACTAGCAAAAGTGCAGTTTTCGACATTTTTGAACAATAATTCCCAAAGAACTTCGAGAGAGTAATTTGAAATTAGCGTTTCAAGCTCTTTTAACTAAGCCTAAGTTTTAGGAGGGTGGATGATTAAAATAATCTAATCTTAAAATCTCTTTATATTATCACACCTTGAAAAAACAAACTGAATACCATTTGATAACATATTTGATTTATTAATTGATTTTTTTACTTATCACAGTCCTTTTTTTCTGTTGCTTATTTTTAGAGAGAAATAGCTTGATGAAATTTCATATTTTAACTATATTTTAGTACGAAGGATAAAAAAGCTTTGGATTATTTCTTTTTTAAAATTCAAACCTTTAGTCTCGAATTGTTTTTAAATCACGCATGCATAAATTTAAATTTTTTAAAGATAAGTTCTAGATATCGAATCTAGATATATTATATAATCACAATTAAAGATGCTTACAAAGTCCGCAATAATTCATGGCACGAGTGATATTGAGCAATTCTAAAGACTGTCTATCTAAAAGCAATATCTAAAATCGAGGAAATATTGTTAGGATATTAAAATTCGATCATTCCATTTTCTTCATTTATATTTAACAAACTACCTTACAATATTATATTTAAATTCTTTTAAAGCAATTGTATCACTGAAAAGTACTGATTAAAGTAGAAAAGGTGAAACTATAAATCATATTTTTCGAAAAACAAAAGTGTTTTTTTCAATGCATTATTTATATCCATCGTAAAGCATACCTTCAGCAACTTTAAGTGCTGTTGCTTTGTCCAACAGCTTTTCAGCAATAGCCAAACCGAAAGCATAAGCTGTTGCTGGACCTCTGCTAGTTATTATATTTCCTAAAATAATCAAATTTTATAACAATTGGAAAAAATGAAGATCATTATATCGATATTAATTTGTTTACTGCTTCGTAGAAAAAGAATTGCTATGATACCAGATAAAAGTGATATCATACCATCAGTTACAACCACTTGTCCTTCGATGTATTTGTAATCGCTAGTCAGTTGGTCTTTCGTGGATGGATAGGAAGTAATTTGCTTCCCTTTAGCAATTCCGTGAGCTTTCAAAACAGCTGGAGCAGCACAAATTGCAGCAATTATCCCGTTTTTGGATTCTTGGTCTTTAAGCAAGCTTCCAACTTCTTCTGACTGAAATAACAATTTTTGTTTAGAAAAAGTTCAAAACCTATTGAAAAAAAAATCCACGTATTATTTTTGGACAAGGAAAACAATGATTTCCTCGAGGATTTTTCCAATAGGGAAATTTGATAAAATCGAAATAAAAATTGATACTTACGGCTGCCAAATTCTTCCATCCAACACCACCGGGTAGAATAACAGCGTCGTAATTTTTATCTTTAATGGCATCAACGAGTTTTGCATCTGTGCAAATTTTCACATCTCGGCTGCACTTTATGCAAGTATCGTTGGTAATGCTAGCAATCGTGACAAGAACCTACAGATATTTAAATTTATTAATTAAATTTCCATTAATAAACTTATAAATAAATATATAAACAAACTAAAAGTCTGCTAAAACATAACCAATCTTACCCCGGCACGACGTAAAACGTCTGCTGTTATTACAGCTTCCATTTCTTCGGCTCCTTCAGCCAAAAGCAAAATTGCTGTTTTTGACATTTTGGAATAATAATTCACGAAAATAACCGACTGATAATATTTACAATAAGCGTATGAAAGCCTTAAAAAAATGGGACTAAACACCATTTGATATTATATGTATAACCAGGTAGTAGGTATGTACATATAACAAAAAATAATTCATACATACAAATAAAGATCGCTGTATCTAGGATACTAGAGGCCCGGGGCCAATTTTCTTATTCGAATAAAAATTTATTTTTTCTAGCAACAAGTAGTATTTCTAATTATTAAATTAACGTCTTTAAAAAATTATTACTTTTTGAAAAAAATTTGCTCTCAAATTCGAGTCAAAGGATCAGGGTCCGGTCCGCCTCTCTGTGGCCCTGCCTGCATTTCCTTTTTCTTTCAGCTTCTTTCATGTGTTTCCCACGTTTCCCATGTTCCTTATTTCGAAATTTGGAAATTTTCCATTAAAAAATTGACTTTCTTATTTATTATCAGTGATATTACTTTTAAAAATACTTTAGTTTAAAAATACAAGTACATAAAATGAATAGTAAGAAAGAAAATTGTTTTAATTTCAGATTTTTCAAAGAAAATTGTTAGGAAATTTTTTTACATTGAAATGGGAACGCGTTGAGTTTCTAAGCTACGCCATGTTTAAAAATACATAAAATGTTTGTACATACTTATATCAGAGACTTATATATATATATATATATATATATATATATATATACATACATATGTGTGTGTGTGTATATATATATATATAAACAAAAAGAAACATGTAACATAAAAATTAATATTTTATTTTTTTCGGGTCTTGAATCGTTCAAATGTTCAGTGTGCTTTACGTAGTAATTTTTTATTTGCATAGTAAAATGTGCAATTAACGTACGTATTCTTAATTTCTTAGGAATGAGGTCAACAATCCCAATGTTAAAAATTTTTACTTTACTGCCAAGGAGTTCTGATAAAGTTAAATTTCCATTCATCCACCACATTTTTGATAACAGTTTTCTATTTCCATCTAGTTACCAAATTTTGTAAAAAGGAGAATCTTTCTAAAAGTGCATCCAGCAGAAAGAAAGAGCCAGTTTCCCTAATCTTAAAATCGCCATCCTTTCATATACAGACGTATATGTATACGCAAAAGCGGAAAGACGTTCCCCAAAACAAAGCGTCCCAGAAGTCAGAACTCCCAGATCGTATTTGGATTGGTGGGTGAATCGGGTGAATCAGTGAAGTGACAGTGAAGAGAAGAGTCAAGAGAATCACGTCAGTCTACATATGTTTACACTTACACAAGCAACGATTAAAATCCACTCCTGCCGCTCCTGCCTGACGTGCGCTTCAGGGTTGAACAGGTAAAATAATTCAAATAAATTGCCTAGTTTATTACCGTGATTTACAATAAATTTTGTGTTTCGAAATACTTTTTAAAATGTTCAACGGTTTTTTCCGCGAAATAAAATAATTGCTTAGAACACTATTCAGATTAAAAATTATATTGTTGGGTTTTTTTTAATTAAGAAAAAGTTTTACGGCATTTTACCCTTTTTTACGTAATTTATATAACTTGCATAAAAAACACGTGACTTCTCAACCCTGGTGTTCTTTCAATTCGTTTGTTGTCAATAGGAACGTGCGGAATTGGAACACACCCCCACAAGAAAAGCGAAACAAATCGTAGTCATCGCAGTCAATCGCAGTACAAGATGGCTTCCCTCGGGTGTTGTGGTTGACGATATTTACAAGATATTTTACTTTCTATACCGTAATTAGGTCTTCATCGACCTGACTAGTTTCTTTGTTCGAAAACGAGTACTGTGCATTGGCAACGGGAATAAACGCAGCGATTGGAAACCATCGCTGCAAACAAAATGCGAACTTTTCAAGACTAAGGCACACTTCTGACTTCTGAGTGAGTACAAATTAAATTTCCGTTTTTTCCTGCACGCTTTTGCAATCGCACTCGAGCAATCGGGATACTTGAGAAAATTCAGCCTCAAAATGACCAAAAATTGAGTCCGCAAGGTTAGAGCTTTAATTGCTAATTTTTATTGGAGTTGACGTCCCCTTTTCAGCGAAGCGTTATTTATTGTCATGGTGCACGAGGCACCTTATTGGTTAAATGGTTATTGCATCCTCGTCTCGTGTCCGTTAATTATTTACCACCGCTACTGACTTTCCAAAAGCGAAATGAACCGATTTTTGAGGATCCTGATTGTGTCGATTTGTGAAATCTCGAGGCTTTTGCTTGAAAGGCAATCGTACATGACACTTATTTTAGAACTTTCGCCGTGACTTAAGACCACTTAAATCGTTCAATTTGATCCTTTGATTTTCCTAGGCAATAATAGACGATTTTTATTGTTCGTTATGTAACTTTTCTTTTAGAAAAAAAGACATCAACGAATACGAGTGGCAATGATTATATATGTATATTATAATAGAGAGAATATGTTGCTATGAAAAGTGGATTTTAATATTAAATACAATGCATTTTCAGCCTGGTGAATGTAAATGGCAAACTGTTCAACTTAACGAAAGTATTTTTATGTTGTAGTTGTTTCTTTGAAAGCCTTCATAGTCGTTTGTTGTTTTTAAAGGCCTCGCTAAAAAGACATTTTTATTTTATTTTTCATTTATGTAAGGTTCAAAGTTGCTACAACTTGATCTGATTTTTTATTTTGGTGTATTTAGGAAAAAAAAATGTATTGTTTTCTGGTTTAAAAACGGCAATCTAAGAGTTACAGAAAGTTAATCTTTTTAAACTTTGTCAATTGCAAAATGAGAATTTTGTTCTATATTTTATAGTCTTTATTTTAAAGATTTATCGTACTGATTTATTTTTTATTTGTTTTGGATTAAAGTTACGACAATGTTAGTTGATTTTAAAAATAAAAGATACACGAAATGAATATTTTCTTAGGTACCGCACTAATATATATGTACTTCACTTTCTACAAAAAAATTCTGTAAATTTCCAGAATAATTTATTACATCCTATATCATGTTTTCGTGAACATTAAAAGGAATTAAATTCCATTTAAAAACAGATTAATTAATCACATTCTGAATTTAAAAAAAAATTGAACAGCATTCACATTTGGAAAATAAATATATTTATTGAAGAATAGTTAAGATTTAAGATTTGCAGGTATTTACCACATCTTTAATGAATTTTGATAAAAAAATATATTTTCTTTTCATTAAATATGATTAGAGTATATTATTGATAGATAAAAATAAAAAAATTTGACATTTTAAATAATTTTTTAGTAATAGGAACATTTAGGAAAACTAAAAATTGATTTGTACGTTTATTTAAGTCAGGAATATTTTTTTAAACATATCTAGTATGTGAAGTTTACTATTAAAATTTTTAATATATTTTTAAATCTATTTTAAACTCTGGCTTACATATAAAAATTGTTTGACGAGATCAGCTTATATTATCGTAACTTTATAAAAAAAAAAAAAAAAAAAAAAAAAAAATTAGAAAAAGTGGATACTTAATTAATTGTTAAATACTTAAATGCCAAGAAAATTGCTACGAGAAACTAATTTCATTTTAAAACAATTTTCGAAATAGACACAAATTTAAAAAAATGTATAATGAACTTTTTGGAACTAAAAACCAAGAATTTATGAAAAATTTACTTGTTTTACTGGTAAAAATTAAGGCAAACAGAAAATGGGTGGATAAATATATGATAAGAGTCGAGCTAATTACAGTAATTATGAAATGAATGATAATATTGTCTTTTTAATCTACATAATGATAACTTAACTTCATATATTAAATAATATTGAGACTCTTGCACGATAAACATAAACTGTTTTTGAATTTGAGGAATTAAAAACAAGTTTTTAGAAATAAATTGCCAAATTAAATTTGACAAAACAAAAGAATTAAAACCTTTCGTCGATATTTAAACAGGAGTGAAACTTAATTATCGAATAATTCCCAGAAAGTTATAAAAATTATAATATGTACTTTCAAGCCTATTAGAACAGTCATTAGTCACCGTCATACCAATTAAAGATAATTAGCAAACTTATTAATTGCAGTAATTTCACGACCATGATACCATTAAAGCTTGGCATTTAAAAACAATTCTCTTTAACCTCAATTACATATTTTTATTCTGAAAATTGAATTCTATTCAAATACAATAATAATAATAAAACATGCAAAATTGCATGTAATCTTGTGGCATCTGTAATCTTCTGAAATTATCGGAATTATTTTGCTTTATAGTTACGTTTAACAGGCTCGGGGTGTCTAGCTTTCAAAATTGAAAGTGATCCAAAAAAATGTTTTCTTTCTGGACATCAACTCAATTTAATGAAAAGAATACAAACATATGACAAAGCTTATTTCATATTAATTAATTCTAATTTAAGTAAAATACATTTTACTATTTCAATAGATTCTGCTAGACACCTTGAATTGCTAGTTTCTGTTAATAATCATGATAACGAATTCACTGATTATCAGTAATTCGATAAGAGCATGTAAAAACTTAATCGAATCTTAAAAACAATGATTCATAATGATCATAAAAACTGATACACTGAGAAAAATGGATAGTTGAGCCAACTAGCCAGTTAATAAACTATGGTAATGATAATTTTATTAGTCGTATCAACCATTCTTTTAGTTGAAGTTACTATTCTGTTTATTACTGTTTATTTATTATAATAATAATTTGAGTAGTAACGTCAACTCATCAAATGGCTGACGCAACTAATAAATTAGTAGTGCCATAGTTTACTATCTTGTTAGTTGACCCAACTATCTATTTTTTTCAGTGTAGACTACATGTACGGTTCAGGGGGTGGATGATAGAAATTTACCTAAAAGGCAAGAGTGAAGCCAGTCGAAACACTGGAGAAAGACGGCGGAGCTTTGGAGGAGGGGGAGATGTCCGCCGGCACCCAGGGAGAGATTCGTGTTGGTCCATCGCACCAGGTTTGCCATATTCCTTGAAAAAACTCTTGCCACTTAGCTATATCGCAGCACAACGTACCTAACTCAAGGCTTGTTTTTGGTGTTTATTTTTTATTATTTATTTTTTTTTTTCTAAATTTCATTCAAGAACGAATCAGGTCTAAGTCTAAAATACAAAATTTAATTACCCCTACTATTAATCGATAGGCAGGACAATTTCTAAACGTAGATTTTTCTTACCAATATTTACCGACATCGATACTCTTCCAAGGTTCGCGTCCGTGCTGAAAAAGTTCGCTTCTGTGCTAATATGGTTTAATGCTTTGCTAAAGGGTTCTTGTCTGTCTTAAAAATGTACATATATATTAAATTACGAAATTTCGTGAAGTTTTTGAAGGAACACGTTTCTAAATAGGTAATTGCTAAAATTAGCACGGACAAGAACTCTCGGTGTTGGTAAATTCGGTAACAGATATCTACAACTAGAAACTTTATTACATATTATTAAAGCTCTTCGTATCTCTGGAATTCTTCGATAAAAAAATCACTTAAAAATATTTTCACTTTCATTTTATATATTGTATTTCCTTATGTTGAAAATATTTTGATCGATAATAATTTTTGAGGGTTACATAGATGAGAAGCAATATTTTATATCACATGGTGGCCACTATATCGGAAAACGGAAAAACACTGGGAGATGACAGTGAATATCTTTTTTATATTTTCATACTTTGATTGCTTTTATTTAGAGTTCAAATTTCAATCGAAAATGAACGGCAATTTTTTTTCTGATATTTCAGTGGCCACTGAGTGGTTTTATAAATCATCATATTTACAGAAGCCCTTTTCATTTTTAACTAAATTTTTCACTAATAAAAATATAAAACACAAGTACTTTTACTTGACTTAATTGTTAAGTGATTTTGAAGCATTTCCCAAAAATTAGATGGTAAAATCTGTGAATACGATGAAGTTAAATCTTGTACGTGGTGGTTTTCAGTCACGGTGAAGTAATCGACACGTGGTACAGAGGGAAATAAAACTATTCTATTTTACTTTAAGGATTCATAATTATAATTACTACTAGTTAATGTAAATATATTAGAACATTAAAATATTGCATACAAATTAGCATTCATAAAATGTTTATCTTCTATAAGAGATCGATTGTTCTCCAATGGCAACTGTTATTTTTGAATGGCAAATTGAGTTTATAATTAAGTAAACTAAAAAAATATATATATTTAGTTATAAGAGCTGCTGTTTTGACGTTTTAATTTTTAGACGAAATTTTACTTATCCACATAAAATTCCAATACTCCTAATTTTGTTTCTATTTTCAGATGAACAAACTAATTATTTAAAATTTCTTAAGAAATGACTTATTCTTTTTTCATTCTTGTAAAATCGGCAAAACTTTAGCATCATTAATTTAATACCTCTACTTCAATTTGTCCATTCAAATTTAACGTGAACCATTATAAAGTTATGTCTGAAGCATTTAAAAATGACTTCTGTCTCTTTTTTTTTTTAATTCAGATGAGACAGAGAAAGAGTGTAGAATATGCGAAAGTAGAGAACTTAGAATGTTTTATCTTTTTTTAAACAAGCCGGAGTGTAGGTGCGTATTAACTAATTTGCTTTGGCAATGGTGCTAACCGCGCAAAATCCCGAATTTTGGATACAGGAGTTGGTTTCTTGTCAGGCCCGATTGCCTGAGTATCGGCCGGGTATTCCTCCTGGCGACCTGCTTCCTGACCCAGAGTTTTCTAAGGAACGAGAGGAGCTAAGATGGGTCCCAGCAATGTCATTGGATACAGATCTTCTTATGTACCTGAGGGCGGCTCGATCGATGGCCGCATTCGCTGGTATGTGTGATGGAGGATCCCCAGATGATGGTTGTGTGGCAGCTTCACGAGACGATACAACCATCAATGCCTTGGATATTCTCCACGATTCTGGCTATGATCCAGAAAGAGCGTTACAAGCCCTCGTTAAATGTCCCGTACCCAAAGGCATCGACAAAAAATGGTCTGAAGAAGAAACGGTATGCTACTATCCTCAAATCCCATTTAATCTCCATAATCTGGAATATTTTTAAATATTTATATCTTTACAGAAACGATTCGTCAAGGGCCTTCGACAATTTGGGAAAAACTTCTCTCGCATTAAAAAAGATCTCTTACCCCACAAAGATACGGTAATTTTTGTTCATTTTCGTTTATAGTTCCGTTCGGAACACACTTGGAGGAGGTTTATAACAAGTATTTTGGAATTACAGCCCGAACTCGTTGAGTATTATTATCTGTGGAAGAAGACACCTGGAGCGAACAATAATCGACCCCATCGAAGACGAAGAAATCAGGGGTCTCTGCGTAGAATTCGTAACACGCGAAACTCTAGAGCCGGTACTCCGAAGGAGGAGGTTCCTACCCCACCAAAAGACGTGCCTGCTAGTACGACGAACGTCAAGGAGATAGCTTCCGAGCCGGAAAGTACTCCCGCCGGCACTCCGGCCAACAATGGCAATCCCGGTGGCGAAGTCAGTTCAGTGACTGAGGATGACAATTCGGAAGAGGACAGTGATTCTCGTGACACAAACACGAATGGTGTAACTCATTCCTGTCAACACTGTTTTTCCACGAATTCAAAGGATTACCAAGTAACCGGTAAAGATAGATTGCTCCTCTGCGCAGAATGCAGAGCACATTTGAAAAAGACAGGAGAATTACCTCCTGCACCCCCCTATTTGTTTCGCCCAGTGCCAGCTGAATCGCCTGATAGCCCTGGTAGAATGCGAACGAGAAATAAGGCGAAGGAAATCCCAAGACCGGCTAGACCCAGACGAACTGGTGGTACTGATACCCCCGATCAGGAAAAGCAGTCTCAGCAACAACCGCCGTCTGCTGAAAAATCAAAGAAGAAAATTTCGAAGCCAGAAACGCCCAAGAAGGGCCAGAAGCGACAAGCAATCGATGAGGTAGAGGAGGAGAAGGATCCTCAGAAACGGAAGCGTGGAGAGAGACCCGATAGTCCCTCGGAATCGCTCACTACTGATAGCAATTCTCTTATGGATGAACCCGAGAGAGAAGCAGAAGGAGATGCTACCGAACAGCCTCCTATCCCCGTTCCTGCCCCAGTCGAGGAACCTGTGAGCCCTGCGACAACTACTACGCCGGAGGAAACCTGTGAACCAACGCCCACTTCCACACCGTTACCGGCACCGATTCAAAGCTTGCCTATATCAGTTCCTGTTATTCATACCATAGAGAAAAAGCCACTAGTTGAGGAACTCCCGGAAATGAAAGAACAAATAGAAGAAGTGCCATTACAGATGACTCAGCCCATGAAACTGGAACCTCTTATGAAACTAGAACCTCTTCCGAAAATAGAACCCGCAGTTACACCACCTAGCGAGGATCCCAAGGAACCAGAACAAGTCATCTTAACTGCACCCCAACCTCTCAGTATCGCAGAGATTAGCCAGAATATCCCTCGTAATCTTTCCCAACCCATCGGTCCTTCTATTTGTCAGTCTTCCGCTCCTCAGAATTTACAAAACTCCCAAATACCACCTCCAACCCAGCCTTTGCCACTGAATATGCAATACACCAGTAGCTTGCCAGTTAGTCAAAACGTGCCTCAAAACTTATCGCAAAATATTCAAATTCCATCAAGTTTGCCCCAGAATATGACAACTGCACAAAATATGGGACCAGCACAAAACCTCTCTATACACACCGAAAGTATATCCAACGCACAAAATATACCTCAAATCCCCGGGCCACCTTTGAATCTGAACATCGCTCAGAATATGACCACAACCATGACGCAGATGCAAATGATGCCTGGATCGCCACAACCTTTGGGTTTGACTGTCATTCCTGAAAACAGAATGCAGGATGATCGATTATCAGCTGAGCGAATCTCTGCTGATAGAATGTCTGCAGATAGAGTATCTAATGACAGAATGTCTACTGATAGAATGTCCGCTGATAGAATGTCTGTTGATAGAATATCTGCTGAGAGAATGTCTGCCGACCGAGTCTCAGTTGATCGAATGCCAACTGATAGACTCACGGCAGAAAGATTATCAGCAGACCGGATGCGTGAAGCCAGACTCTCCGATCGGATACCCGAGCGTTCTGAAAATGAACCCGAGAGACCCGATCCTCCCAATCTCTTCCAACCTATTCAACCTCCAATTCTTCCTCCCGAAAAACAATCATCCGTTTATAACCTCGCTGGTACTCCACCCATGGAACCACAGAATCTCGTAAAACAAGAGATAATTCCTCCAGAGCCGGATCCTTTGCAAAGTCTCAAGGAAGTCAAAGTCCCAGGATTCCAAACTTCCTTCCCAGGACCGAGCATAGACAACATCAAAAAGGATCCTGACAGCACAAGCAAGCCTTCGACTCCGAGTAAACACATTCATAATCCCCAGGTGCCCCAAATGCAATCTGTCGCAGCCTCTCCAACCGCAAATCTACCACCGCCTCCGACATCTCTAGCCCAACCTGTGATGCATCCATCTCAACAACCGAGTCCTCACATGGCTCATCCCTTCCATCCTCATCATCCTTTAATGCACCATTCCCTCTTTGCCGCAATGCATCCTTACCATCCTCATGCCTATCCCGGATATCCTCCAGTTGGTGGCTATCCCTCCTTTCCTCCTTATCCCTATGGTCCAGTTCCTCATGCAATTCCACCGCCTTCCCCTCAAAGAAGCCAGGAAAATGCGAACATGATGGCTGCCCACCACCCCACAAGTTCGAGTGTTGCTTCCAGGGAAGAGGAGAATCTCATCGCTCATCATCAACACTCAAGCATGCACCAGGCAAATCTTCACCACGACAAGCTTCTAGCGATTTCTTCCCACCATAGCTCCCATACTCATTCCTCCCCTCATACCTCTCACAACAGTCAAAGAAAGCCTTCCCTCGTCTCGGCGTCATGTCTTATTTCCTCTAGCTCTCAACACCACCACCATCGTCCACCTCAACAGCATCAACAGCCTCCACCGGAGCCAAAAATAGAACAAGAGATTGTCGAGCCTGAGCCTGAAGAAGCTCCTAGTCCTAACAGAGGTCCAAGTCCTGAGCCGAGAATTGATGACTCCGAGTGTCACAGGTCGCAGTCGGCGATTTTCCTTCGCCACTGGTATCGAGGTGATGATAATTCGTGTACGAGAACAGATCTTATGTTCAAACCTGTACCTGATTCAAAGCTGGCGAGGAAAAGGGAAGAGAGATCGAGAAAACAGGCTGAAAGGGAAAGAGAGGAAAGAGATAGGGCTGCTGCTCAGCAGAGGAAAATGTCCACGCCAGAGAAGCAACCTGAAATTTGTAAACCTCCGAGTCGTGGACCTATGGAGCCTGTGGTTTCTCCTTATGATAGATATGCTGCGAGGCCGGGCTCTTATGCTGATACTCCCGCTTTGAGGCAGCTGTCTGAGTATGCGAGACCTCATGCTGCATTTTCCCCAGCGAGACATGCCGCGCCTCCGGATCCGATGATGCATTATATGTATGGACCTGGTGCAAGGGAGAGAATAGAGCAATTGGAGCATTTGGAAAGAGAGAAGAGAGAGAGGGAATTAAGGGAATTAAGAGAAAGAGAGTTGAATGATAGATTGAAAGAGGAATTGTTGAAAGGACCTCCGAGACCGATGCCTGGTCATGATCCTCATTGGCTTGAGATGCACAGGCGATATGCAGCGGCTGGATTGGCTCCTGGACATTCAGCACCACCGCAGGCGCTTCATCAGTTCGGATTATATGGAGCACCTCCTGGACCTGGACAGCTCGAGAGGGAAAGATTGGAACGACTAGGTAATTTAATATATCTTGGGATCAGGCGAGGATTTTGTGTTTTGTGGTAGGTCGAGGTTTAAGGAGGTGTTTCTTCTAATCCTTAGTTTGTTAGTCAGTCTTTTTTACCTCGAATTTAAACTTGGAATTTAAAACTTGAAAATAGTCCTAGCGAAAGCTTCGGATTGGAAATTCATTCGGATTAATTTTGATTCATTTGATTCATTCAGATTTACCGGATTCATTCGGATTACAAGTTCGGATTGATTTTGAATGGGCCTCGGAATAATTCGGATTCAAATATTCCTTCGGATTAGATCAGAATGAAACAGTTTAGTTCAAATACAAATTCCGGAAAGATTCGAAATTTCAATCCGAAACTTTCAAAGGATGTTAGGGAGGATTAACCTGAGTGGTTAAGGGTGTTAAATCTAAGTTCTAGCTTCAAAATTCGAATTCGAAATTTTACTTGATAAATATTATAATTAAATATTTCTTTTCTGTGTAGACACATTTCTATTTTAAAACAAAATACTTCTGCAAAACGAAAATACATTTAATTTTAATAATTCTTAAGTGATATGGGGAATTTTATTTTGAGTTTAAAATTTTAATCCAACACCCTTAATCACTACTCAATTCAGATTTCTGAATTATTTTCAATTCGCCGTAAAATCTTTTGAATTAATCTTGTCGTTTTGAATTAATTTTAATTAATCTTAAATCTTTTATTTCAACGGTAATTTATAATCTCTCAGAGCAAATATAATTAAAAACATAATATATACATGAACGTCTTCATACTTTTTAATGAAGATACAGTATTTTTTATTCAAAATTCTACGGTAAAAGGTTTCTTGACAAATAGAGGATTAGTAGATTGGATGAATTTTGTGCGTAATTAATTTATTTCAGTGTATTATTAGGGAGGTTGGTTCAAATTATGCTTTCTTTTGAATTGAGCTTTTATGTTACCCTTTATTGTTTTAATTTTTTAATGAAAGAAGCGTTCTGATTTTTTTACAGATATGCAAAATGCTATTTATGAGTAAACTAAGGAATCTAATTTCGTTTGTAATATACTAAGTTCAAGTAGAACCACCTCAAAATAAGATGCCCAACTAAAATTCAAATTCTTCTTTTTTAACTGGAACCTGATTTTTTTTTTGTTTTTTAACCCTCTTCCCTTATCACAAGCTGAAATTTATTACATAATCAGGTTCCTGTGTGAAGTATGAATGTTACACGAATCTATTATTTTCAACATCTCCTTAATTTTCTACACATTTTTTTGTCTCTGTGGAACCTACATTTGTTAATATCGGTATGAATGAATGCAGTTATTTTATTGCAGTTAGTGTTAAATTCCTATTTCAATTTTCAAAAGATATGTTTCAGTCACAAATTACATTAGAAGTCTTTTACTGCATGTGATGCTTATTCAATATTTTCAAAGTCATAAAGAAACCTTCACATGATATCAATCAAATTACTGGGTAGCGTGAATAAAAATTAGTGTTTGGCCTTTTTTTGTATCTGTCCTATCGGTGTTCGATTTTTTACATATTACTATTATATTTTTTTTAATTAAGTACGCAATTGTATTTCTCATATTTTTTTTTATTTCTAGTACTCAAAGCTACTTAATTCATTGTGCTTTTTTCAATTATAAAGAGTGACTGCCTCCACCGATTAGCGAAGACTGCAATTGACTAATAATTATCTGTGGACAGTTATTCTATTTAATATTATAACTATCCAAAATAACAAGGGATAACAAAAAAATATCTGCAAGTTTTTTTTTTTGTAGAAGTTTTCCATTAGATTTTAGAAAGTCCTTACTTTTCTTGAGTGTAGAGTCTATTCTGTTGGAAAACGTCAAGAGATTAAGCAAACTGATCTCTGGTTATGGGAAACAGTGTGAAAACAATAGAGCATGCTTGGCAAGTTTCTCACTGTCTATAAAACGATTGAAACAGAAACTAATATAGTTCGTATATTATCATAAAATAAATATTCTTCCTTTTGTTGCAATTAGATCAATGCTTTGATGTATTAATCTTGTTGTCACCACAGGAAGCATGTTATTGTTGTTGTTGTAGGCTTCACATTAATTAGCTAACAACTCTTTTAGTAATTTAAAAGAATAAAAAAAACACGCCATCTTTTTTAAGATTCTTAATCCTGTTTTAGAAATCTTAATTCTGATTGAGATTCCTAACATGCTCCAAGCTTCAGCAAAACTGATATTAAATATCATAGAAAAATACTTTAATACCTGAAGATTATTAAATTAAACAGTTGCTTAATGCCCAAGACTAGTTGCATTTCTTCAGTTTCTTCAGCTACATCTCCGATTGTAACATAAACCGCATATTTCATAAAATAAAAATACATTCATAAATAAGAATGGTGAATGAGAAATTGACGATTTGTTGTTTCATGGCAGAAATAATTCTTTTTTGAAAGAATTTTGCATCAGCAAAAATACTCAATGGTGCGAACTGAATGTTTGAATGAAAAATTGGCGCATTTGAGAGAGATGCACTTTCAGCCGAGAAAGCGTAAACCGACAGCTTAGGTTTTTTAAAGATGGTACGAAAATTGAAGATGATTCCGTTTTTATTCACTCTGCCCACTCTTGATTGAATACCTCTATTCGGAATCACGAATAGGGAAGATGATTAAATCGTAAAGGTTTGGCTATTTCTTAACATCATATTTGATCTGAAACACTTTGAAACTTGAAAAATTTCGAACCTCTCAGTTGCCAATTCCACAAGCTTTAATAAATATTAATTTCAAATTCCTTAAAAAGCCGACATCCAGTAAATGAAAAAATTGACCACAGAGATATGAAATTAGAAATGTGTCGAATAAATTCGAGTCTAGTTTGAGAATATGAGGGGCGTAATGTAGTTTTGATACTTATGTTAGGTATAATTTTCTTAGAGGAACCTTTTACGTTTCTTAGAGGAACCAATTTATTTTGGATTTTATATTGAGAGAGCTTTGAGATTCATAAAGAGTATTCTTTGATTAGGGGTCATTCACAAAATTCGTGATACGATTTACCACGGGGGGGGGGCAAAGACCCTTATTAAGTGTTGCAGTTTTTCTTTAAAAAAATTTGTCTATTTTATACACCCAGAAAACAGTTTTTTTGAATTAAAAATAGTTTGTTTTTATTCAAAGAAATTTTCTTTAATTAAAAATATATATTTCTTCATATTAAAGAAAATTCCTTTGAATCAAAAAAACTTTTGTTAATTAAAAAAAAAATTTTTTCTTGATCCTATATCAGAGAAATTTTTCTTCGATTCAAAGAAACTGTTTTCTGGGTGTAAGGGGAACAAAACGCGAAGTGATATAAGGTGGGAGTTGAGTGTATTTTGTAAATGAGTCCCTATTGAAATACAATTTATTTGGATATCCAAGTCGACAAACAAATGGCATAGCACTCTTTTATTTCGATGTGGTTAATATTAGAAAGGAGTTATTTATTTTAATCAAATCGACAGCGAAAGAGGGTTGAGCTCGTAACTTGTGATCTGAATCTTCTGTGTTTGAGAAATAAAAGTACGAGTACGTTCTTTGTGAGTTGAAATGCTCTCTGAATATAAGTCCCAAAAGCCTATTTTGATAAGGGCACTATCAGGTTTAGGGATACCAACTGCAGCCGGTGGGAGGCCAGCAGGGGGAAGTGCTGGTCATCCATGCCAGCGGGACGAGTGGCTGGCTCTGGCTGCTGACCCAATGGTCCGGTTGCAGATGGCTGGTATGTCAGCTGGTATTTCGGCTGGTATGTCGGCTGAGTGCACTCACTTTCATGCGCATACCCACTTGCACCTACATCAGGGACAGCAGCAAGCTCAGCAACAGCAAGAAGCAGCTGTCGCTGCAGCTGGATTCCCTCTGCCTGGTAGGTGCTAGGATCAGGGTGTCAATTGTTCTACCAAATTTTCAGTTTCAAAGATTCCTCACTCTAGGTCAGGCGCCTAACTTTAGAGATTCCTAATCTACTTGCGAGAATTACCCTGGTTTAGATCATGTTTACGAAGGAATCTACAAAAGATCCTGCAAAGGGATCAAAGAACCAACCAGTGAACCTTTGAAAGATCCTGTAAAGATTCCTTCATAAAATTAATTGAACAGTGAATTCTAGCTTTAAAAGGAAGCGCAAGGTGCCGAAAAAATTTAATTTTAGAGTATTTACAGCCATCACAGATCGTCAATTATTCCCCTTTTTTCACCTATTTTAAATTTTGAAATCTTGTGAAATTTCTCTACATTCTTTAAAATCCTTTAAGTCTTTTTAATTATCTTATAATCCTTTATAAATTCATAAAATTTTTGAAATTATTTTTAAATCACTTGAAATTCTTTATTATTTTTACTGATTTAAAATTTCTGAAAATATTTTGAAGTCTGTTGAAACCCCTTCACATTCTTTAAAATCCTTTAAATCTTAAAATTTCTCTTATAATCCTTTCAGATCGCTTGAAATTCATTATAATTACTTAAAATCTCTTGAAATTTTATAATATTTCCATTTTGTGGGTTTAAGCTTGTTTAATTTTTTTTGACACCTATTTCTCACCTATTTTATAAAAAAATTCACTTTTTTAATGACAATAGGTACTGTGATGACTGTATTTAAGAAAAACGTTCCAGTTAAAAATCTTTGATCTTGAAATTGTTAAAATTAAACTTGAAAGGAGCTGTTACTAAAAAGTGTTTTTTCTTTTTTTTATCTATATTTTGTTCGATGAAAATTATTTTGGTGTCTGGCCTGTTTTGATGGAGACTGCTTCTATAAAGCTAGTTTATATCTTGCTAGTTTTGCCCATTTGACACGCAACTGGTCTGCATTATTCGCTTGTCGGTGAAGGCAATATTGCTTCTAATTGATTATAGTATTAGGTATAATCACAAGCTTATTTAATATCCAAATGCATTTGTAAACCTGTGTTTTATTTCTATACTATTAAAAATCCAGGAGAATATGATATTCAGTTATGATGAGGAAAAATTCAGATTTGCTTTTAAATTAAAAAGTATTCAAAGTTTTTGTAATATCCTTTTAAAAAAAGGATATTGTGTGACTGAGTGTAGTTTAGTGAAGTCATAAAATTAGTTTGTAGTGAGGGTGTGCAAAAAAATGGAAACTTGAAGTTCAAACTAGTCAAATGGAGATTTAGTAAGTTTATCGGTCGACATTCTTCGATATTTTGATTTTTTTTGCACACCTCTAGTTTTTAGTATTGTTTTCGTTTTCCACTTAAAGTTTTCATGTATAAATGAAAACTTTATGTGTATAGTAATTATGTGTTAATAGAATATAATTATATGTCATTTGTGTGTTTCTGTAAACTGTGTTTCATGCAGCGGCAGCGGGTGCAAATTATCCACGTCCGGGCATGATGCCCAGGGATCCAACGATGGGATTGCATCCTGCCGAACTCCTTGGAAGACCTTACGCGGACATGGCCGCAGCTCACCACGAACAGCTTCAACGCCAATTGATGGTCGAAAGAGACAGACTTCCGCATGCGTCGTTTGTTGCTCACCACGAAGAGTATTTGAGGTTGGTTAATTTAAATAATAAAGCTCCTACTACCTGGGATAACAATGGAAATCAATTTTATTTCTAATATCCAAAAAGGGTCGCATATAAGGGACCAAGCAGAGAAAAGGAAAAAAGGTATTTTAGATTTCCTCTGGTAAAAAAAATCAAAGTGTAACAGGGTACTTACCTACTAACCCGAAACTCGTGGAAAACATATTCATTACATTTTTTTTAAGTCTTTTAAGGGCCTATGCTAATTACCATAAGAGAAAATTTATTTTCGCCAACTTAAAATTTCGCAAAATTCCTTAGAATTAAAAAAAAATGTATTTTGCTTAAAATCTACGATAAAATTAAATTTTTTTTTAAAAAAAAGCCTTTTGATATTCCTTATAAGTCTTGAAAATATTTTGACGCACCTTAAAATTTGTTAAAAATTTTGGAAATTTTTTGAAGTCTTTAAAAATTTATGACAACCTTAAATGTATTTTATTTGTGCTTTTATTAAAAGAAGATTTAAAATTTATAAGCGGGAAATAACCAGGTATTTGATGGGCGAGAATTAGTAGACACCCTGTTTAAATCTTTGGTTTCCAGAATTCTGACTAGTCCTTAGTTAGCGTAGTTTAATTTTTTTTTTAAACCAAACGACGTGATAAGATTGTTCATAAGTAAATAAAATCGATTTCAATTGTCGTCTTAAAACGATGCGAAATCTAGCACAATTTAATCATCGAGATTATGTTTCGATGAAATTAACGGAAGATATTTTTTAGACAACAACGAGAGCGCGAGCTTAAAGTTCGCGCCCTGGAAGATGCTGCACGTGGATCGCGTCCTTAAGCGTAACTAAACTTATATTCTAATTATCTTTGACAGCTAGACGAGTAATAAAACAACTCGCATGATTTGTGAGTTAGAAATTGACTGTATTAGAAAAATGGAAGTACAGTAATTATTTTCTTCACATGTCATGCGACCTTAGTTCCCTTCGATTTAAGAAACTATTTTTATGTTTTCTTAATGTTTATGTACGTACAGTGTAAGACCTGACGATTATTGTCATGTCCTGTAACATGTTAGTGTAAATACAACAGTGAGATCTTCGAGTGCTAGCTCATCGTAGATCGTAAGTCCTTAAAGCAATGTTTGATAACGATTGTAAATTAATTTCGAGTCTATGAATATCGCAGTAACATTCGTATGCTCAATCCACTCTTTTTATTTAATTTTACATTAATTAATTTACGTGGTGACAGTACCAAAGTGTTCACACAGGAGATATCTTCTCGCAAACTTAATGCCTCACTCGAATCAATGTGAGCACACTTTAGATTTATAGTATTTTTATTAGCGCGGATAGGAATTTTACATCTGTCCCAATTTTTGTTTATTTCCTTTATGGAAGTTCAACTCCTCTGGCTCTGCTCGCTTTCCCCAAGAACCCAAAGTTTTGCTAAGAAAATTATGTGAAAGTGAACTTGATATTGGTTTTACTGATTTTATTATTCTAATCATAATATCGAAAGTTGAAAAACTTTCACATTTTAGTATATTGATGACATATCGAGCTATGAAATATGTTTAGGGTTTTAAAATAAATTGGCTTAAAGGCTTAACAATCTAGAAATCTTGCAAATGCAATTACTTTTTTTTTTTTTGTAGTTTTGCATACCATTTTAAAATACCACAACGATTTTATTCTATTTTTGGAAGATTGGGTTTAGATATTTATCTAATATTTAAGAATTGAATTTTACTATTAACAAAGAAATAAGGGTTTTTTTAGAAAGCGAGTTCGGTTTGATGAAAAAAATAGCGACTCGATTTTAATAAGTATAGATTTTTTAGCTTAATGACTTGTAACAATTAAACTAGGTTGAAGTATTTGGAAAGCAATGGCATCAACGCGTTTGTATATTTTCCGTGTCGACTATTCAAGAGTAAATATAAATGTGGACATCTATAGAAGCATGGTGGCTGGTCGATATTGTAAACTTTAAAAGAGAGTGACCAAAGTAATACGTTTTGATGAAAACGTTAAATACAGATGCGCAGTGTTCCATGGTCCTATTGTCCAATGTAAATCACTTTTTAGATATCTTTAAGGCATTTTCAGAAAACTCATGCCCAACGCATTAAAGATAGTTCAGTTTTTTCTTCTGTATTAAGGCCACTGGAACATGTAAAGTGTAAGCTATAAAATTGATTCTATGTAACTTATCACAGTAAAAATTTCATACAAACATGGATTTTAGTTCATCCAATTTTCACGATTCCTAGTATTTTTACTTATTATGTTATTTAATAATTAAATTTATTTCGATCATAAGGAAGTTCAACTTCATAACAAATATTTTTAATTGACTTTATAAGCAATGAATTATTTTATTTTTTTTTTTAATTTTGAACGCGTCTAAATTTGGACGGTTATATCTTCTTATATATTTATTACACATCCTCGAAATTTTTTCTTATTTCTGTATGTTTCTGTGAATTAAAAAAAAAAAAGAATGTTAACTCCTAAACATATCTTTTCAGCATTTGGTGTGAAAAGACAAAAATTAGCATGGAAGTGTTTCGTGCAAACGGAAGCAACGAGGAAACCTTAATTAGTTTAGCAGATGGAATTTTTTTGCCTCTGGAGTGCTGCTGACTCGTTTTTATTAGATGTAATGTGAAACTCGGCATCTGGCTTCACTTGTTATGTGGGAGTTCACGCACACGTGTTCCCTTTCTGCATTCAGGACCGTAAATTTAACAAAATTTCCCATGCATTTAGTATTCAGCCCCCAAGTATAAAAAAATCAGCTAAAATTTGTAAGACTAGTTGCTATTAATTTATAACTCAATTTTTTTTTTTCATTTAAATAAACAGCTTGAAAAATGATTGACTCTTGAGCAAATATTCTAAGAAATTGGTGTTTGTGGAAGATCTCAGGTACGTTTTTGATGTTTGGAAAAATTTTAATCTTATCTGCTTGAAAATTTTGATTTTGACGCAAATTTTTTCTTCTTTCTTTTAGGTACATGGCTCAATAATTTGAAGGCATATTATCCGGCGAACACGTGTGTGAGCAGCAGGGTACTCTAAGAAGACGGGATACGGTTTAAAAGTTGGGAGGGGATTGTAGAAAAGTTGAACACTAGTCTGACCGGCTGACTCATTCATAAAACGGCAGTCTGGTCTAGTGTGCTTACCGTCACTTTAAAGCGCTTTGTTAGTTCAGTATTTTCAGTTTGGACTAAAGGATTTAAAAGTTATGGCTACGAGAAATCGAGAGGAACCCGTTAAACAACGATATCAAGCAAACGCGCGTGAAAGGGATCGAACTCATAGGTAAATATGTTTTTTAACAATAATAGTTTTGAATTCGAGTTTTGGCTTTCTCTAAAATTTTTAATCAGTAAACTTATCTAATCACTTATGTCAATTTTTATCGATATCAAATTTAATCGATCAAAATTCAAAAATGTCTAATTTATCAAATTGGAAGGCTTTTAATTTTTGAAGTTTCAGAATTGCAATAATTTCAATATTTAGTTGAGTTGAATAAATGCAGGTATCAGACTCAAGAAATCCAATCTTCACTGTGCAGTGTAAACACAGCCTTCAGCACCTTGAGGACTCTGATTCCAACCGAGCCAGCAGATAGGAAATTGTCTAAAATTGAAACTTTAAGACTGGCGAGTAGCTACATCAATCACTTGGGTGCAGTTTTGGTAGCAGGAGCTATTGACCAGCCATGCCTGAGGAAAGAGAATCATAATTATCAAATAGACCACTGGGATAAATCTCCAAAGAGGCCACAAGTCTGCACTTTTTGCCTCACTAACCACAAGAAATGTGTAAGACCTTAAATAATTATATTTTATGTAATGTTCGTATTACTTAATTTAAGTTATTCAGTTTAAGAAGTTCCACAGTATATAAAACTGAGAAGCTTTATATATTTCAAGAATGATTAAATTTTAATGCTTTATATATTCAGGGTGGCCACATCTCAGGGAAGTTAGGAAAATCTCAAGGAAAAAAAAAAATTATCGAGGAAAGTAAGAAATTGATATATGTTAATAATATTTCGAATACAGTTCCTAATATCAATACAAATATTTTTTTTACTTCTTTTTACTTTAGATTCTTTATAAATTGAACACATTTTTCTGACTTGTTTCAATTTTAATTTTAGCGCATTATTGAAAACTTATTCGCTTTTTCAATAAATTTCTGTCATCAAAAAAACTTTTCTGAAATTTAGGGAAATGTCAGTGAAATTGAAAAATTGAACCTTGTGGCGACCTTCATTTTTTAAATATTCGTTGGGGCTCTTTAAGTTTTAAATATTTATTTAATGTAAATTATGTGAAATATTATTATGAAAATTATTATGTGAAATAGTAATGATTTGTGTAAAATAATATAATTGTTTTCTCCTTTGAAATATAGCTCTTACATATCTATTTGATAATTGTATTCTTTTTATTGATTTCAGAATCTGAATTTGGTGCCTCAAGTGATTTCTGATCGATCGAGTATAGAAAATTCATCTTGTGTTGTAATGCCTGTTCATTCTAGCACCTTTTTCCATATGGATTGAGTTTGAATATAATTAGTCGAATTATTCGTAACCAATTGCTGTATATATATGTGTGTGTGCGTGTATATATATATATATAAAACTTGTAAATATAATATTTGAAGTTAGATTTTGAATTCTTCGTTTAGTGCAAAAAGAATTAAAATTAAATACTTTTTCGCCATGTACGCACTTTTTAATTTAAGAAGTAAATAGCACTACAGAAGGAAAAAACATCTAATCATAATATTTATTAAGTAAAATGAAGAATTCAAATTTTAAAGATAGAACTGGTATCCAACACCCTTAATTATATTTGTTTAAAAATTGTTAAGCTTTCAAACCTAATTTCTGTAAATTGCTGTAATGTCTAAATGAAAAAAATGTACGTTTTGCGGGTTAATTATTTGAAAAATGGTTTTGGCATTGTAAAGATAAAAACCATTTAATTTAAAATCAACAAAAGTAAAACTATATATAATCTTATTAAGGCCATGTATTACTTTTCCGATTCCTACTTTACTGGCTTTCATTTTTGTAGGCATATCTCATTTGAAAATAAATTGAGAAAATGCATTTTAGCTAGTAAATTAACATTCCTTATCGTTTCTTTGACGTTCACAAGGGCTACAAACAATAAATTTCACCATTTCGGGGTAGTTGTAAAAAGATTTTGGTTGTTCGGAGGAGAAATTGAATTTGTGCAGTAGACATGTGCGCAACATTCAATAATGGCGGTTTTTTTTTAATCTCTAAATATCTACTCTGCGCAAGAGCAAAAACTATCAGGGCGACTAGTGGTGAGGGTACCAGATGAGGGGAATGTGAAATAATCGAGATCCGACTATAATAACACTATATAATTAGAAAGGATTATTTGAATGAATAATCTTTGAAATTCCCCCACTTTGAATCCTTTCGCCTGCAACGCCGCCATGTTTCTAAAATGGCCGGTCGGTTCTCCAGGTTCTCCAACTCCAACTTCAGATTACTCCGAAACGTCGGACAAACAGGTGGTTCACAGGTGTCACCGCGTCCGATAGTGATTACATATCTGTACAGAAAACACTTCGTAAAACTCTACCGTCAATTCTTTCTTCATTTTCATGTTTCGTGCCGGAATTTACTATTTACTAAAATCAAGGTTAACAAAATCAAAATAAGTAAAAAAGAAAAGTGTCGATTTGATTCCGATTTCGCTGCCGATAAAGAGCGCGAGTGCTCGAAAATCGTCGATCCGCGCAGGAAAGTTCGGCGCGCTTAAGTGAAAACAGATTTCTCCGGTGGACATGTACAGATTCGAAAACATAAGCGTATTCGCTTGAATCCGCTTTCGATCGATGCATCCCGTTTTGTTTTATTATTGATACAGGTTTGAAGACTCTTTTTTCCGCTCCTTTCCGGGCTTTCGCGACGCCACTGCCCACTGGTTCATTCTGTGTCGGGGTTCGGTGATTTCAACGCGTGGTCGAGAAATTCGACCAATGACCTTGATATCGGGTACCATGGTACCATCAGGTGTTTCACGCATGTTGCGTGTTTAATTCCAATGAATACTTTCCGTACACATTTTTCGTCTCCCATAACTGAGCCTGAACCAATTGGAACCACCCTGAGCTGAGTCAACAATTTAAATATTGAAAAGTGTATGTTTCTGGCAGAGAAATTTTGAAAGGAATTTGGAATCTTCAGAACTATTGGAACTTTCATTGTTTTTATTAAGGTACGTTGAATAATTATGGGAGAAATTTGATGAATGTTGTGAGAGTGAATTGATTTAATTGGACCAGCTGGTGCAGTATATATGATTACATACAAAAATTGCAGTGCAAAATAACTTTAAATATTTTCTAACCTCAAATGTCGTGAATCTCTTTGAATTCTTCTGAATTCAGATATTCGAAAGGGAATTCTTTTTTGTAATTCCGTTTAGTTCCTTCGAATATTTTTTTGTTTATTAGGTAGGTTATTATTATTATTATTATTTTAATTTCTTTTAAGTACAGGAATAGAGGTAAAAGATGATAGAAAATTAGAGTTGAGTCACGGACGTCACGGATCAGAGAAGTAGAGAAGCATATCAGAAAGATATTCAAGGTGTGTCTAAACCGGGGGCTTTTGCTAGATGAGTATGGATGTGACTGTGGGCTTGTAAATGTGTAACTGAGTAACTGAGATGAGATCGGCGTGGTCCAATATATATCCATTCCTCACTGCATTCCAGGTGGAGGATTTTTTTTTTATATTTATGTGTTGATAATATGTATCTATCAGGTAAGCGTAGACTCGTTCTGCAACCCCCAAAGTAATTTCAAACGTTCTCAGGTTATTTGTCTTTAAATATATTCCATAGTTACAAATACGCAATATTTTAAAAACTGCAAAGGCTGAAAATATTAAAAATTAAAGAATTTTTTTGTCTGTAAAAAGAATTCACTTCTTGTATATAGAAAATATCTGGATCCGTTACAGCTCTTCAATTGCAAAGTTAAATTTTTATGCCCGGCGAACATTGGATATTATCATAACGTTTTGTCTTCACTCAACCGTACAAGCATTTTACATTTTTACTTGTTGATGAAAGTCAGACAGACTGACTAGAAATTTTTACCATGCATAGCTTAAAATTTATTAATTAATAGATAGATAGATAGATAGATGGGTCAGAATGAAGAGTAAAAAATGATTAAAATTCTAAGAGTGCACCCACAGATAATAATAATTCTTTTTATTCAGGAAACTGGTTTCATCGATCTGAAACGGGTGCCGAAAAAAATGCAAAAAACATACGTCATACTGCGTGGGATGAAAATGTTTCATAATCCATATAAAGCAATGCTAATTCGTGTTCCATCTGCGATTTAATCAAATCTATTTCTGAATTTTGGCTACGTAGATAAAAGATTGCAACAATAACATTTCACGGACATAAAAAATGAAAAATTGAACTTTTCAGAATTATGAGAAATACTAAAGTCATTCAAATAACCATTCTGCAAAAAATCCTTAATCATTCGGTAACGTTGAATGTCATCGTAGATTCGGGTATTATTATACAAATTCCGGTTATTAAAAATCATTATGAAAATTTTACGATTCATAGATCCAAACTTGTATTCTCACGTGCTGCTTTAAAAATCTTTATAACGGTTAAATTATAAAGGAGCGGTATTGATATGGGTAATGAATATGATACATGAGGGTCAGCTCAATAAAATAGGTTCTGAGTAATTCCAAATATTCTAAAAAACTTTCGTTTAAATTTTTAAAAAATACTCTAATTTTTTGTAAAAGATTTTAATTATATCATTTCATTTTCACTATTAAAAAAACGTTACTCTTAAGAGAATCAGCTTTCGGATTAACAATAGATCAAGCGAAAAAGTTTCCAGTTTTCTCTAGCAAGCGTATATAATGAGAGAAAAACTGTAATTAAGTTTGAATACAGAGAAATATTTGTCACAATTGAACGTAAATTTATAGTCCTTTCCCACTAACTTGGAGATGTACCATCTACCAAGTAATTACAAGAGAACATATATATAATCATTAATTAATTAAATAAATAATTTTAAGAATGACAAACAAGTCTATATGGAGGTCATAGTTATAATAATGCATTCTTTTATTTTTTCCCATCTTTGTGGAACTGAACGTCTTTTCTGATTTTATCATTAAAAATGTCTGTTTTTTAATTATTACTCTACAAAGAGGAATAATTTAATATGAAAGATTAATTTCAATAATGCATATTCATATTGAAATGAATTGGTACTACCATTTTTTTAATACTAAAAACTGAGATTTTCTTTTTTCTTCTTCATCATATTCATCTATAGTCCCATCATTCTGTCGACACGCTTAAATTGCTCTCATCAACTTTATTGTCCAGCATGAGTAATTTGATGCATTTCTTGTTTCGTGTTTTTTTTTTTTTTTTCCAAAATTGATCTTAATGAACAAATTATTCAAATATGCATTTCACTTAATTGCGTAATTAAAACACTGCTACAGAGTTCAGATTTAAACTGTGAAAAAAGAAGATACACTCAAGACAACTTTCTCGTGTAATAATAAATAAAAGCAGCGACGATACTAAATTTTATCGAACTTGTGTGTTCGATTACTACGTTCCAATTACTGAATTATGTTTACTAATTAAAATACCTACATTTTTCCACGTAGAACCTGTACAATGTACATAGTTGAAAATCCGTTTGTATTAAAAAGAATCCCAATTTTCAGATATTTTGGAATTATTTTGGATATTTGTAAAATTAATTTACATAAAAACAACAACAGACTTTTTTTCTTTTTAAAAAAAAAAGATACCCTTTTAGCTTAAAACAATACCCTATGTACCTACTTTATTTTTTTCCTATAAAAGGACTGTGAGGTTTGAACAATTTTCACTCTTTTGAATGCAACTATTTTCAAGTCAGGGAAATGCGAGTAACTGTCAGGGAAAATAAAGTAGGATAAATTCATTCATTATGTTCACATTCTTTAGAATTTTTTTTAGTTTTTTCTGACATCTTTTTAATTCTTTTAAATTCTTTTGAATTCCTTTGAATTTCTCCTGTATTCCCAATTTAAATTTTATTGACTTGAATTGAATTAATGACAATAGGTACTGATGATGGGAATAGTGTCGGTTTTTTTTTTTTTAGATTTTTCAAAAGCTAAGAGTTTTTTTAGAGGTTGGTGGTCTTATGATAAGATACCGTAAAATAAGATGACTGCCTAGCAATTACCCATTTTTAGTTAAGACCACCTTCGCAACGGGAGATTGTGTCACTCATTACGTTCTCCATCCTGAAGTGTATGGGCGTACGTGGGTCTGCACGACTAACTTTTTAACAGTATAAGTGTATTTGCTTTGCTTTGGTTTATATGGGATTCAGACCTGTTAACACACAAATTGAATGAAATTTTATCGGAACCGTACCGATTTATACAACTCAATAAGGATAAAAGGTAGGGAAATTTGTCCCAAGAATTCGTGTTATATATACTTTGCTTGTCTAATGTCAATATCTGAAATAAGTTTTTTTTTCTTTTAGACAAATTTTTTAAGATCTTTCCGCTGATTTAAATTTTAAAAAAATTTCCTCGCCTATTTTTATTATTGCATTTTTCTAACTTAAGTTTATTTCTTTACAGATCTCGTCTTACAAAAAATCGATCGCTGCAGAAAAACGCAGAGTGCCGTAAATCATTCGAGATGATAATTAGGTAGCATAAAATGACAAAAATGAACCACGAGGCAAACGGTTCCCTTGCGGCAACGAGCGTCACTTCGATAATGGCAAACGATTAAAGTAAATTGCCAGATCAGTTGATACAATCTTCAGAGAAACTTGAACCAGCAAATATCGCTTCGCGAGGATCGAAAGAAGGTGTTTCCAAGTCAAAAAGAAGATAAAAGAGGAATTGGCGATTCTTCAGACAGATAAAGTTTAGGAAACGTGATCCAGGATTCCGTTAGCAATGTACCGACCCAATTTTTACGAAAGCACGTGCCTGCGGTGTCAGCAGACAGTCTACCAAGTCGACAGGGTGGGTCCTTTGAAAGATTTTACTTTCTTTCATGCTGGCTGCTTTAAGTGTGCTAGGTGTGGTACCAAGTTGACGTTGAAGACATACTACAACAATCAACACAAAATTAATGATAAAGAAGTATACTGCAGTAGTCATGTTCCTAAACCAGGTCCTGGGACGCTGGACGGATCCAGCGTGGGAATCAGAAGTGCACTCAATGTGCCTAGAAGCGGCTATGTTAATGAACAAATCAGGGCTGGTGGATCTCCCAGAACGGTTTTTCCATCGAGGTATATATGTATTCTAATTATTACTATGTTTATTAAGAGGCAATACTACCTTCTGTGCACGAAATTTTTAAACGTAGGATTTTGTCGAATTATTTATTTTTGAAAAATGTTAATTTAAAGGTAAACCTCTTTTTTTTTTTTAAAAAAATCGGTAGTAAATCGTTAATAGAATTGGTGGATTTTAATCAATCAAAAAAATCTTAGGTAGTTCGCTAGAGAAAGTCATTATTAAGCTGCAGTTAAATTTTCAATTCAATCTGTAAAAAATTGTAAGCGTTAGAGGTATGCTAAAAAGCCTGTAATAAATCCTTAATAGAATTGGTGAATTTTCAAATTAAAGCTCAAAATAAATAACTATAAACTCGCGACAATTTTTAATTGGAAAGTCTACGTTGAATAACTTAAATTTCAAGGCCTTCAGATTTTGTCAGCATTTAAAAGAAAACACTAAAAGTTATAGAATTATACCTATTAAAATTTTGAAAAATTATTATCAATTTCCTAATCATAACATTGTCGAATTTTACGAAGCTTCTTTACGTAACACCAATCAGGCTATAATAATTGTCTGAGCCTCGCCTCTTTCTATAATGGGTTGACCGTAAAAATGATTATTGTTATTACTAGTAGTTACATGATATATAGCGTGTCTCTTATTCTGAGAACTAGAACATAAAATAATGTAGTCCTTAAAACTAACTTCAATTTTATATGGTGTTGATGTCTTATTACAATTTTCAATTCCTTATATTTTAGTTTTTTTTTTTTTTAGTTAAATAACTTTTTATTTATTTGATCAATTTGTTAACAGTTACGATAATGCCGATTCGCCAGTGCACGGTAAACATCTAAACGGACATGGATCACCTCCAGGAAATCGTGATTCTCACGGTAATTACGGAGGTAGCTCATCCCCCTACAACAACTTTTCGGGAGATGGATGCTATCAGTACGGAAGATTCGATGCAAGTGCACTTCACATCGCTCATGCCCTCAAGCAAACGGAACTTCAGAAGGGATACAGCAAAGCTCGAGAAAAGCCCATTGACTTTTATCTCGTAAGTCATTTTAAATATTCATAAAAAATTTTTAATTACTAATAATATACCAAGTAAAACTTCAAAGGATGTCGCAAAATTTTAAGATATCTCCAGAGATTTTTTAAAATTTAAAACGATTTCATGGAATTTTATTTGACTAAAATGTAAACTAAAAATTTACATCTAGGAAATAACGGGGAATTTTTTGGGCGAAAATTAGTAGACAGTCTGATTTAAAAACTTTTATTCAATTTTAGTAGTTTACATTTGTGTATATGTAAGATTGTATGTGAGTCAATAACAGACGGAAAAGTTAGTGCTAATGTTAATTGCTAATTTCTTTCTTTTTTTTTTGTTCCTTAAGTGTGCAGAAAATAACTTTCTTCTCCATTGATAATGACTTTATGGAGAGCCTGAAGCATTTATATTTACGAGGCAACGCAGCATTTATCTCGTGCGCTAGTTAGCACTAAAGACGTAAAGTAAAGACAACAGGTGTGTCCTGCTATGCGCACATGGAATTTCTCCTGGCTCGTTTTCAGACCCCGCTTCCACGTTCAGTCGTACACATCACCGTAAACACTAGACAGTAGACACTCGTGGTCAGAAATGTTTGCAATGCCGGCATAGTCTCAGTTCATTTATTCCATTCAGGATCTCTCGCTGCTGATTATCAACCGCGGAAATGCACGCTGTACTGACTCTGGCGCTATGCTTTGACCCAAAAATTCAAGAAATGGAACGATTTTTATGGAATTAAAAAAGAAAGTATTCCAGAGTAGAAAACGCATTCCTAGAAAACATATTTTGCACCGCATATTAATTTGAAATATTTTAGAGAAGCGTTCGTTTAATTATGGAAGGAAAAATGAGTAAATTAACTTTTCTAGAACATATATATTTTTTATATATGTATTTTTTTACCACTCTCCCCTACTTAGACATTTTTTTTGACGACCACATTCAAAAATTTTTCACGCCTGTTCCCGTTAATTGCTAATGGATATAATTAATAAATAAACTGGCTCTTAACTAATTTGTATTTTAGCTCGATTTTTATATTCCACTCTGACAATAAAATTAACCCGCGAAGTAATATGATTTGATTACTTCGGGATGGGAAGATGGAAGAGAAAAGGAAAAGAAATTAATTAAACCTGGACGGAATAATAATTGATCAAATCGATTGAATTAATTAAGGACGTTAAATGATGCATGTTTTGAGTTGTACGCGTACCTTGCACATATACGTGATAAGAATTCATGATATAAGTACATCGGAACTTTTTTTTCCATACTGCTAGTATAAGAATTGGGGCATGACGCGCGGCCAAGCACGCGTGAGTGTGAGTGCAGAATGGCATGTGCAGTAAAAGACCTCTTTGGTGAATAATAAGTGCCTACTACACGCAATCATATACTTCACTATAGACACTCGAAAGTACCGTAATGGAAATATAATAAATTGTAATGAAGACCAATTTTGATTTTCCAGAATTCTCTCTTTAGCATTATATGAGCACACTTTCTAATTAGTAATCACACACTTAACACACTCGTTAATTCCGGTGGTAAATCTTTATGTGCCTTTAAAAATAAATATTATAGGAAAATCAGTATAGGCTTATAATGATTTTTCAATAATTTTTTTGCTATTATATAGTGTGTCCAGCGTGTGGGAAAAACGTAAAAAGAGGAAATTGTATGGGAATTTTATTGGTGCGGGAAATGTACGGTATTTTTTATTTGATGTGGGAGTTCCCATATTTCCAAAATGAATACTGACATTCTTAAAGGATATTAATTTATTTATTTATCCGCATATAATAAAAGCAAAAGTTGATTTTTATATAAATTCATAATGCAAAAATGTATTTATTTACTCGTCTCCAAAATCATTTACTTTTTTCTGATGTAATCCACAATTTGTGGACTATGTCGTAGAATGTCATCCTCATTAATGATATCGAAATTAAATCTCGTTCAAAGGAGTTAATTCAATACCTAGATTGGTATTTATCTTGCACGTGAGACCTTTGTCGCCATTGTGTGGCACAATTACACATTGTGCAGCCCCAGCTTAACAATAATGTTCTAATTAGCCCCTCAAGTGCAAAAGTACCGTAAGCGGAAATGATTCTGTTGCGCACAGAATTTCGCACGACGTTTGGGTTGATCATGGAAAAAAGAATTCATAAATTACGTGAATTTATTCACAATCCTGATAATCAAAAGAGGATCCGCGACCTTGTTTATAATTAGCCTCATTCCAAATATATGTTTAGGATTTTAGAAC
>JAUEJJ010000046.1:4374089-4390341 GCA_032164275.1 Synergus coniferae
AACAAATCAAGTGTTATTTTATTATTATATTTTTAATGATTCAATTTTTATTCACTATTTTCATTAATTATTTTTCATTATTTCAGGATCGAGATGAACAAACACGACTAGAAATGAAGCATCGAAAAGAAGAAGACGACTTGTACAGGAAATTCGCACACCACCGTGAAGAGGAAGATCGCAGGATTCGAGAAGAATTTAGAGTGCGTATAATACTATGTATGAATAAAGTAGCGAAAAAAATTAATTAAATCCAGATTGAAAACTAGATTAAATATAAATCAACTAATCTAAACAGACTTAGAATTAAATATTATTATAATTTTTCGTTAATCGTTAAAACAGGACGAATGGGAAAAAGAACTAGAGCAATTATCAGAAAGATGGGAGCGAGAAAGAGGATTGAAACGAAGTCATCAATTTCAACAAGAAAAAGAAGACCTCGAGAAAAATATGACACTTCGTAGAGAGAAAAAGAAGGAGAGCCTAACGAGAAAAATGCTTGAGCACGAAAGGTAATTTAAAAACAAAATCTTTAAGCATTTTTTATAACAGAAACAGGCCAATTATTAGTTACATTTCTATTTAATTTTGCAGAGCGGCGACCGCGGCTTTAGTAGAGAAACAGAGTTCCGAGATGTTAGAATTAATAAATGGAGCGAGAAGCGAGTATATGCGTCAAGAAAGTCTGTATCTCGATGAAGGAATCGAATATGCTCAAGAATTGCCTCCACAGCCTTATCCTTCTCAGGCACCTCCACCTCATCCACCAGCTCTTGCCAAATATCATCTTTACAACGACCCCATAGAATTTGCAGATATAGACCAAATTGCAATTTCGGTAGAGATTTTTTTATCAAATTAAATATTTTGTTTTTAAGTAATGTAAACATTTTATTCTCAAGTTCAAATTAAATTATACTAGATGGAATTCTTAATTTTATTTATTTACATTTTTAAATTTAATGTACAGGTTGCACAAGAGGACCAAAAGACCTTTACAGACCTAGTTCGACAATTAGTTAGCAAATGCGGATCAGACATTGAAAAAGCGAGAACAATCTTCAGATGGATTACAGTTAAAAATTTAAATACTATGCAGTTTGATGATAATTTGAGAGGGGACACTCCTATGGGACTTTTGAGAGGAATAAAACATGGAACTGAAAGCTATCATGTCCTCTTTAAACGACTGTGCAGGTAATTTTAATTAATTAATTAAATTTATAATTATTCTTTACAGTTCTGAGCATTTTATATTAAAGTATATGTATGTAACAGTTATGCAGGTCTTCACTGTGTGGTGATTAAGGGCTACAGCAAATCAGCAGGCTATCAACCAGGTGTCTGTTTCGAGGATAACAGATTTAGAAATAGTTGGAACGCTGTTTATGTTGCGGGTTCCTGGAGATTTGTTCAATGTAATTGGGGAGCTCGACATCTTGTAAATGCTAAGGAAGTTCCGAATCCAGGTCATCCTAAAGAGAAGAGCGACAGTCTGAGGTATTTTGGTATTACTTATTGATAATATGAAAACAAGTTAATTAAAAACATTCTCACTGTTAATTTATGCATTTTTTTCTTTTATAGATACGAATATGACGATCATTATTTCCTCACGGATCCTCGAGAATTTATTTATGAATTCTTCCCCCTTCAGGAAGAATGGCAACTTTTGAAACAACCAATTTCCCTGAAAGACTTCGAGGAATTGCCTTTTGTCCGCTCTTTATTTTTCAGGTGTGAATTATTTGGAAAAAGAATTCTATTTGTTTTATAAACAAATTATGAAATTAATTTATTGTTTGTCTTTATTTTAGGTACGGTCTTTACTTTCCTGATACGAATACGAATGCTGTAATGTATACGGATTCAACCGGAGCGGCCACAGTGAGGATAGCAATGCCAGCACATATGCAATCTTCTCTTATTTTCCACTACAACCTCAAATTTTACGACAGCGACGGAGATAATTACGATGGAGTGTCTCTCAAGAGATTCGTCATGCAGGTAAACGTCAAACTGTTCTTACAATTTTTTTTACAAAGAAAATTTAATCAAAAGTTTACTTGCAAGTAACAAAAGACTCTACATCATCTTAGAGAATAGAAAGACTTATTAACTGTTAGCAATTATAGTTACAAAGGAATTGTAAAATGTTTTTGTACTAGAAAAATGGAAATTTAAAAGCAAAAGATAAAATTAAAATATTTGATTTTATTACTGTTTTTTATTTTTTAACTCACTTCCTATTTTCATAAAAAAATTTTCTGACGGAAAATGTTTTTCAAAAAAATGGGCCATTCTGCAGGAATTAAAATTTAATAAAACTCATTATTATTTCAGTCCGTTGTTGGAAATTTGGTAGCGTTTAGAGTGCACGCTCCCTGTTCCGGTGCTTTCCTTTTGGACGTTTTTGCAAACGCGGTCACGCCAAAGGAATATTTAACTGGTGAACCAATGAAGTTTAAAAGCGTTTGCAAATTCAAGATTGCTTGCGAGGAACTTCAAACGGTAATGGTACCACTTCCGGATTGTGCAAGTGGAGAATGGGGCCCCACCAAAGCGACAAGACTATTTGGACTTGTGCCAATCACGCATCAGGTCAGATCAATAATAATCACGTTGTTTCACACTTCAACAAATTAAAGCCAAGTATAAAAAGTTGTCAAGACTCCATTTGTTTGGATCCTTTCCAATTTAAATTGCTTTCGGAATCAGATGCTTAACAATTTGTATTCTTTACGAATAGTCTGGTTTAAATTTGGACGCTTTCACATTACGTTAAATTAATTTGAGGCTTTTCAAGTTTCGATTTCGAACTTTTAAGTTATAGATATCTTAAAGCAGTTTTTAAACAAATTAAACTAATCGTGAAAATATAAAGTTTGAATTTAAATACAAATTTATTTTAGGAAGCGCTCGTCTTTGCTGGTCGGGAACTAGAAATTCAATTCCGCATGTCTCGACCTCTGACAGACTTCATGGCAACTCTGCACAAGAACGGCATTGAGGAGAAACGTTTATCCAAGTATGTCACGCATTCTGTGACAGACGATGATGTAGTGACTTTCTCCATTAGCTTTCCGGAGGAAGGTCAATATGGGCTCGATATTTACACTAGAGAATCGGCCAGTCCGTCTCACCATGACGTGTTTGGTGAGAAGCATTTACTCACCCATTGTTGCAAATATCTCATTAACTCAAGCAAAAGAAATTAGAATTCTAGTGATCAATCCATTCATTGCAAATCTTTAAGATTTATCCAAAACAATTAACTATTTATAATTTTATGAGTACGCTATATCGGGTTGAAGTTGCAAACGTCTGGTCTTTAAGAGATTTCTAATGACTTTAAAAAATTTCATCAGATTTTACAATCCTTTAATGTTTCTCAAAAATTCCTCTAATTTTCTATGAGAATTTTGGAAAGTTTTTTTTTATATTTGTAATCCATTAATTTAAAAAAAATCGTCAGACTAGGCATCTGAAACTTCAACCTAATTATAAATACAAATAACTCCATGGTTACCTCTTTATATAAAGAAGACTAGTAAATTACGGAGAATGATTAGCAAGCTCACCGATGACAAATAATTTATAATGTTTATAATTTAGATACAAATTTAAGTAGAAGGCATTCAAAGGTGAATTTCGATTTCGAAATGAAACAACTTCTACCATTTTAGAAAATTATTTTAAAGTCTCTGACTGCAAGTGTTTTCACTAATCTACATATTTCGATCACAGATTTTCACTCTTCGTGAAAATCTGTCATTATATTTATTATCTATCATTATTCAGAAGGTGCGTTTCAGTTGATCATTTAGAAATTAGAAACGTTAAGTCCACAATTAGTCATCGGTGTTTGCGATGCAGGCGTGTCTGAAAAATTTTCTCCGAATGCACCACCTCTTCAAAGAATATCATTATGTATTCTAGCTTCACAGCAAGATAAAATTAATGAAAGTCAGCAAAAAGCAAGTACTAGGTCAACATTCATGACATTTAGTTTTAATCTTAATAATGATTTTAATCATAAATTTTATGCTGAATTTAATTATAATTGTTATTCTAACACGATCTTGCCCTTATAAGAACAGCAGCAGAGTTCAGAGAACAAAATAGCTTAATATTTAATTTAGTAATGTTTTAGAAGCTTTAGAAATCTATTTAACGAAGTACTTAATTATAACAGAGCATGTTGCTATTAACAGAGAGAGAACATATTTAATAGACTTTAACTTGCCCCGATTTTGCGAGCAGTAGATAAACTAAAATAAAATATGCAGAAAAATGATTAAGTAAAAATTTTATTAAAAAGAATTCACTGCTTGCAAAATTCCAAAACACTACCAATATCGGTTCCTCGATACTTCGGTGCACCTAACTTAAATAAAAAATTTAGATTTAGAAGTCAGCAATAAACTAGTGCAGTAATACATCTGTCCTAATATATTAATTTAGCTTAATATTATTTTTTTATTAAATTGGAAACTAGATTTTTGTATATGTAAATGTATATAAATATACACATCATCGCTGATGTCAAACATCGTTAGAATCGACTTCGTAAAATACGAAACTTTTATGATCTATTTTGCACTTTTGTGACTTGAATTTTCTATACTAATTTGTAACACTAGATTTAAAATTTTGAACCTCCAAATAAAGTGTTACACAAAATATTTTTTTTTTTTTTATTAGGTACTAACTGGTACTAAGCAATAAGAGAACACATTATACGAAAAGGAGCATTTATTAGTCCTGAGCTTACGTTGCCAAATGCAACTTATCGAGATCAAGAAACAGAAAAGTTTGTAAATTGTGATTTTTTGTGGTTTGTACGTTGCTAACTTAATCAGCAGATCCCGAAATTAAAAAAAAATTATCTTATATTATCAAAGTGATAGAGGCCAGTAACAAACGTACTTCGTACGATCTATGGATTCGTTTTAAATGTAGCTAAGTTCATCAAATGAGATAAATCTCATTCTTACATACTCTTGGTATAAAAATAAAAGTATCTACCTATTAATGTAACTCAGGGATTCTCAGGTTGTTCCACAGTAAGCGTTTCCGCCTGAGTGTAAAATTGCTCACCGAACCACTCACGATGCATCTCCAAGTAACTAAAATTATAAATAAATATTTAGTTATATCTAAATGTTACCACATTTTGATTTTATTCGAAGTTCTTTCGAATTTAAAAAATTTTTTTATATAGAACTTGCCTTAGAATCATGTCTAAATACTTTAGAACCACTTTCAGCTTCTTGTCTGGTATATCCGAGTTCTGTAGCAATTCTGGTAATTTAACTAAAATCATAAAAAAAATTAATTAACCATTTTTATTCATGAGAAGGGTGATTTATTTATAAAATAAAACGATTTTCAAGAAAGAAAGCATCAAATTATCAAATAATGAGTTACCAAAGAGCCGAACAAAATGAACAGCGCCATAATACAAGCAAGGATTGCGCGTGCCATCGTGTTTTACAGATTCTGGTAATAATCTCCACGCCTTAGAATCTTGAAGTAAAGTATTGACATGAGCAGGAATAATCACAGGCATTCTCAACGTGACTCCTCTCGGGCTAGAACAACGTGAACTTGTGCTTGCTATGCTGCTAAAAATAAATACACAAACACAAATTAAAAATTTGCTGAAGCACGTGTAATTGAAACGAATATATAAATGTAATATTTAAAAAATATTAAATACTGCTATTAGGAAATAATACCTCGATAAATTTCCTTGATCCTGTTTTGACTCTTCGTGGCTTCTTAATTGTCGAGATTCGTCTACAGAACTGACCCTACAAGATCGCAATTTACGTTTTATTTGAGATACAGGCTTGTTTGAATTTTCTAAGTCTTGATCTTGTTCTTGAAAAGGCGGCAAGTGAGCGTATTCTGTATCTTCAATTTCTTCCTTTACTAAAACCTCGGGAACTCTGAAAGACAATAATGCAAAGAAATAAATAACTAAAATAATAAAAATCAAAGAAATAACTTGGAATTAAAAAAATGTCTTATTGAAAAATGTTGATATCTACTAACTCGATTGGTTCTTCTTTTATCTGAGACGGCTCGGTGGCTACAATAGTAGACATTATGGAATTAAACTGTTCTCTTTCATGTCTGTACAAAAGCAGATTGTACAAAGTAAAATCGAAATATACTCTTAGGCCATCAGCGACTTCTCGACAGAGATTAATATCCGTGAGAGTTTTTTCCAGGATATTGTTGCCCTTGTTTCGTTGTGATTTATCCGGGATACTTTTCAACTCTGTTTCAGTGAAATGTTGTACCCATGACTCCAGAATAAGTGCTACTGTCGGCTGTGCTGGTAAAACGGCCAGCTTGAAAAAATAATTTAAATGAACATGAGCAATAAGGCGTATTGAAAAAAAGTTACTTGTACGAAGTTCTAATATAGCAATGGAAACTTTCTTTTGGGAGTCAAAAACACTTCCCTAAAGTTTCATAAAAAAAATTCCTTTTGTCTCCGCAACGTATATATAGCTAAAAATCAAAAAAAGCGAAGCAATTCTTCAATTTTGAAGACAAAAAGATTTTTTTTGAGATTTATATTATCAATAAAATTAGTTCAAAACAAGTCAATGTATACCTGTAAAGCGATAATTCGGTTAAGATATTTTTTATTCTCCCTAAGTGACGTTGAAATTTTTAAAAATCGAAAAAAGTCGATTTTGTCGCTATTTTCTAAGAGTTACAGTCAATATCTCGACTATTTAATTATATATTGTGTGATATAAGTTAATGGTAATGTATGTACCTAAGTTTATAACTATATAGTGAATATAGTCAATATTCCTTATATATTATTGTTGCAACATATTGCAAATACATTACCATTAACTATATCACACAATATATAATTAAGTAGTCGAGATATTGACCGTAACTTTCAGAAAATAGCGAAAAAATAAACTTTCTTCGCTTTTTTTCAATTTTAAAGTCATTTACTATATCTGTTCTTTAAATGTTTGTCCCTGAACCAAACTTGGAATAACTCAGCCAAAAAAAGTCGCTAATAAAAAAGATTCATGTCACCAAAATGATATTTTAATTGTGCACATTTTTCCCATTCATGGTTTTTTATACAAAAACTTGTTAAAGAGCTATGAACAAATAAAGGTCAAAAAACAGGGTTATCGGCGAGGTTATCGGCATGAATTTCACATAAGTGAACTTTCACTAGTTCATTTGCTGTATCTTTTTAAAAAATAAGTTAAAATGTGTGAAAAAAATCAGGTGGCATCTTTAACATGTTCTTTACAGGTAGGCATTATGAAAATATTAAAATTTTGTTAATTTTTACGTATATGGTTAATTATAGAGGAAGGTACTATCTAAGGTCTTAATAGTGATAGAAAGCTATTAAAGCTTGAAATACGTCAAAAAATTCAAATAATTATTATACATGCAGAATAAAGTGCTAAAATAATTACATAATTTGTTATTAACGATAATTTTTTCTGGACTTTTTTTTAGAGGTTTCCAACCGACAAGTGAAAGCGATTCTCTCGAAAGGTTCCAAGTGTCTATTGTCAGGTCCAGGGTTTCCATTTACATAGTACCTCTTTTTCTACCTACACCTACAACTTTAAACTTGTTTTTCACTTCACTCAAATGCTGGAAAAAATTTTATTAGAAGGAAAAAAAATGTGTAAAAAAATAATCATTAATAACGAATTATGTAATTACTTTAGCACTTCATTTTATATGAATAACAGTTATTTTAATTTTTTGACATATTCCAAGCTTTAATAGACCTTTTAACACTATTAGGACCTGAGATAGTACCTTACTCTATAATTAACTGTATGCGTGAAAATTAATAAAATTTTATAATAATGTTTTCATAATACCTACCTTTAAATAACACGTTCAAAATATCACCTGTTTTTTTTTTCACACATTTTAACTTATTTTTTAAAAAGATACAGCAAGTGAAAGTTCACTGATGTGAAATTCATGTCGATAACCCTGTGTTTTGATCTTTATTTGTTCATAGCTCTTTAACAAATTTTTGTGTAAAAAACCATGAATGGGAAAAATGTTCACAACTAAAATATCTTTTCAGTAACGTGGATCTGTTTTATTAGCGATTTTTTTTGGCTGAGTTATTCGAACTTTTGTTGAGGGACAAACATTTAATGAAGAGATAGTAGGGAGGGTAAAAATATTTTAATCGAACTATCGCTTTACATAAATTGATTTGTTTTGAACTGATTTTATTGATAATCTAAATCTCAAAAAAAATATTTTTGTCTTGAAAATTTAAGAATTGCTTCGCTTTTTTTAATTTTTAGCTATATATACATACGTTGTGGAGACAGGATTTTTTTTTATGAAACTTTAGGGGAGTGTTTTTGACTCTCAAAAAACAGTTTTCATTGCTATTAGAACTTCGCACAAGTAACTTTTTTTTACTATACGCCCTAATGAGCAACTTCAATTTTAAATTACAAATTGAATCAGAACTTTCTTCTAAAAACGTGACCTATTTCGAAAATAATTAAATTAACCTAAAACTGGAGAGAAATACTGGAATAATAATAATAAATGTTAAGTAAGATTTAAAAACATTAAAAATACCTTGTGTTTGTGCATGATTAGTTCATAATCCTGTTCCAAAATTCGTCGCAGAGTATTTCCGACGTCTAAGTCAACTCCAGGTCGAATGCTAGCACCAGATTGACTTCCTCCACAACTGTCAACATCGCTTGATTCATCTACGTAATCGGAACTACTCTCGGTCTCTTCTTCTGTGACAGCATCCTGTGTATCGGACATTTCTTTTATTTTATCTGCTTTTGTTACAGAAGAATTAAAAAAATTGCGACTTTTTCCAGGCATTTTAGGCACTCTACGCACTTTCAATACCTTAGAATCGTTAGCAATTGTTTGTTTAATTTTTGCGATACTAATCTGAGTTTGTTTTTTTTGTTTCTTCGATATAATAGGATTGTTTCTTTTAGCAACAATAGTTACTGGTCTTTTATTTTGCACCAACTTTTTACCGGCACTTCTTGTAACAATTTGAGGATTACGCCTTCTCAGAATTCTTCGTTTTTTTGGTTCCATGTTATTCTTTATTATGGGTTCTTCTTATAGACTATATTCTCGTTAAAAAGCAAATCTCGTTCTTAGATTAAACTCTACTAGCAAAATTTTATTAATTATTGATTCAAACGTATTTATCATATCTCAGATACTATCAATAATTTCCACCAATTTTAACTGAAATATAGTAGTAGAATAAAATGAGTTTTGAAAAACAAAACACTGGAACTTTGTGTACGTGTGTACGTGTGTTTATACTTTAGGCACATACAATAGAAGCATTAGGGACTGTATTTAATGTTTGTTTTACTCTGCCTTGGCTTTCCAAGCGAATCTCTTTCAATTGACTCATGTCAATTCGTATTAAATATTATTTGGATATTTTTTAAGAATGTAATTTTTAAAAGTAATATGCAAATTTTCTCAAAATATATATTATTGATTATTTAATTATTTAAAATTCAAATTATCATACAATTTTATTGATAAGTAATTTGTTTTAAATTGTGTAGCCTTTGCGATTACATTATAATAAATAGCCTCACTTTACATATATTAATTAATTAACTTTAGTATCAGCAAAAGTTACTAAAAGAAACATTTCTTGGAGAGGAAATATATATAACCCGAAAATTTGATTTCTTCATTTTGTTTAACAAACATAATTAGATATTTTTCTCTCTATATTAGTACTCATTTTTAACTGGAAGTATGTATATAGAACGAAAAATTGTATTGAATTCTGACCTCTGTATCGTATTCATCCTGTTGACCAGAACTTCCATCTTCGGAAGAGCCTGTCGTTGCAGAAGTTGCTCTACTTCCGCTACTTCTTGCCTGTCGCTTTGATTCTGTTTCCGATTCCGCTAAACGTTCAGAATATTTGAAACTTCTCTTCTTTCTCTCCCGTCGATACAAATATGCTCCCCTAATTTAAATAAAAAATAGAAATCCAATAAAAATTAAATATAATACTTCAATAAATGTAGTGTTTAAGGGAATCACATGTCCTTAAATAAATTCTCTCTTCTGTCCGAAATTGCAATTTCAGTATCCAAATTTTTTATATATATAAAAAAACAACGTACAATTGAAGCTGAGCCTTCTGCGCAAGATCCCTTTGCAGTTGCCTATTTTCTTCTGTATCTTTTAAAACGTATTCTTCCGTTACACAACGGTCCCAAGAAGAATTCCAACCCTACAATTCATTTATAATTTTGATCCAGTAAATTTTGATATTATATTAGAATAAAAATTAAAATAGATTTTTCATTATAAATTACTGCTATTATTATCATCTTTTTACTTTGTACCTGAAAATGTATTAGATACTCCACAGCTTTTCGGCCTCTTTGGTCTTTATTAACTATAACGTCTAACACCTGAAAGTAAGATCAAATTCTAACTTTTGTCTTATTTTTCATTTTACAAAAATAAAATAATATTAACCCTGCAATCTTTAGTAAATAAACAATTATTATTCCAACTTAAGTGTTCCCGCCTTTATATTTCGTAATTTATTATTTGCTTATTATTTCCAATTATCTGTACAAATTTCAGATTCACTTTCGAAAGAAATTCAAAAATTAAATTAAAATTAAAAAACATTTAAAATTCGAAAACTCGAACAGAATATTTTAACTGTCTCGAAAATATTAATTAAATTTTTTAGGGTTTTCTAATTGATAATATGTCATGCAATTAAGTAAGTACATTTAAATTTCATTCAAAAATTTTTTAATTCATGCAAAACAATACAAAAGATACTGCGTAGAGCAAACCAAACATTGTGGAGCACAATGCTTAAATATTTGAATTATATAACTTTTTTAATTACTGAGTTTCTAAATTATGGAAAATATTTATTATTCTCTCATTACAACAAAAAATGGAGTATAAAACTATGAAAGAGAATAAAACAATATAAATTGTGCCAAGTTGGTTAGGTTTGTAGAATACTTTTCAGGCTTTCCAGAGAAAAATCTGACCTTTGAATCATATAACACTTTAGCTTTTTTTGGATCCGGTTCGTAACATAACACTTTTTCACCATCACAAAACTTAAATTTAGGTCCCCTCGTCGATACCATTTTTTGGAGTAGAATTGAGTGAAATAAACAAAGGACATGGACTGAATCATGACGGAAAATACACAATAAGAGCAGAAGAAAAAAAACTTCGACACATGTTTTTGCGCAGATCACTTTGCAGCAGCGACGGCAGCGACAAAAAGGCGAAGAGTTCCGAAATCCGAAGAGGTCCGAAAGTACACTGTGACACTGTGAGTGTACTATATTTCGCTATATAATTTATTGTGCATATCTTTTGAATTTTTTATAAGCGTGCACATACTTTTCCTAAATTATTAATGAGCTTAGTCAATTCAATCTTATTAATTATGCACTGTTATGCACATTTCCGTGTTTCTTGCTTCAATTTCCCGCCAAAATTTTATAAACAAGAAGGCTGCATCCCCACCTCAAACTTGTTTAGTGGTTCCGCTAGAAAAATGTTGCCATTGGCCATAATCTGGCGCGCGATTCAAAATTAAATTAATTTTGAATTGCGCGCCAAATTTTGACCAATAGTAACATTTTTCAAGCAGGTACATTTACATAGTCAACGTGAGCTGCGCACGCAGGCAGCCACTCTTACCTACTTTTGAGTTGAGAAATGAGATCACTCAATCACTGATTACCTAACCATTTTCTCTTTACTGTGTAGCCTGTGTAGTTTGTACGTATTACTCTGGTATTACCCACGTATTACCAGAGTATTACACAATTTGCATACACTCAACTCTCTTTTTGGGCAACTAGTTTTGCCCGGACAATTTCTCATTCGACAACAAAATTCATTTCTCCTACGACAACACTCCTAACCCTCCTAACCTACACTGGTTTGGTCTTTGGTATGGTATGGGGGAATCGGGGGTATGCAGGGAATCTGGTACTCTGGTAGGGGATCACAGTTTTGACCAGTTTTGACTGGTTTTGACATAACCAACGTTGATGTTGATGTCGTTGATGAATGTTTGATGAACGTTTGACAGAACTTTACGATCGCATGTTTTATACAAGTTTATCGTAATGTTTTAAAGTGCTTCATTGTTTCAACACGTTAGTTTTTTTTTAGTAAAATCAAAAGAATTATTGTTTGAAAAAGTGAAAATTCGTTCATAATAATGTCAGAACCACTAGAAGACGACATTTATAAGTTAGAACCTCCGACTGGACCTGGTGGACTTATTTTAATGAAGAAAACTTCTGATCATACTTTTAAGAAACCTCAAGCCTCAGCTTTTGGCCTTGATAAATTAGCTAAACAAGTTCGCAAAGAGACTGAAAAAAAGTACCGTCACCGTCAAGAAGAAACTCCAACATACACTGGAGGTGTTAACAAACAAGCTCGGGAGCGATTGGAGTCCAGGTTAAAACGACAAAATTTTACTAAATATGAGCAGGATAAGGAAAGGGATAGGAGGAAACAAAGCCACAGCAGGACTAGAGATAGAGATCGAGATCGTAAACGAGATCATCATAGCAGTAGTACTAACAGCAGCAGAGATAGAACTCCCCGATTCAAAGATGAACCGAGAACTCCAAAATATTGGACGAGGGTAAGATTAATTCCTTATACACTAAGGTAACCTTTATCTAAAATTTACATAGGATTTCTCACAGTGTAATATTTATTTACTAAAATTGAGATTTATAATCTCCACTTTGGTAAAAATGTTTTTAAATGTAAATCTTTGATTAATAGGATCCCACATCAAGAAGCAATTGGGACGATGATGATGATGACGACGAACCTCGACGTTCTAGTTGGGACCATCCGACTCCACAACTTTATGGTTCCAGAGGCAGGGAATCAAGCAGTATTAGAAGTGAATTTACTCCTTCGTATAAATTCAACACCTGGAACAAGGATAAGAAATCTTCTGGTGCCACTCCATTGGTTGATGGACAAGAAAAAGATCTTTGGGAAGAAGAGCAAAGGAAGTAAGTAAACTTATAAATTATACTTCTAAACTTTTTATTCATTGGAGTATTCGTGTAACTATAACGATTATTTTTTTCAGGCTCGATCGAGAATGGTATTCTTTAGGTGACGATGAAGCACGACACTTCGGTGACGTGTCTGATGAATATACTCAAAAGAAAGAAATTGAGCAAGAATCCAAAAGAAAGAAGCGCGTCTCAGCTCAGCAGAGACAAATAAACAAGGACAATGAGCTTTGGGAACGAAATAGAATGCTCACTTCAGGAGTCGTTAGTTCTGTAGACCAAGATGATGAACCTGACGACGAGGCAGAAGCAAGAGTTCATCTTCTCGTGCATAACGTTGTGCCGCCTTTTCTAGATGGTCGAATAGTTTTTACTAAACAACCAGAACCTGTTGTTCCTGTTAGAGATCCAACTTCCGAAATGGCTCTCGTTGCCAGGAAGGGATCTCCTCTTGTGCGCGTTTATCGCGAACAGAAAGAACGTCGTAAAGCACAAAAGAAACATTGGGAGTTGGGAGGGACCCAAATAGGAAACCTCATGGGGGTAAAAGACAAGAGAAAGGAGGAGAAGAACCAAGAACAACAGCCAGATAGTGATTATAAATCTGGCCATAAGTACGCTCGTCACATTAATGAAGATACTGGTGGAACTTCTAAATATCAAAATATTCAAAACCAACGAAGGTCTCTTCCTGTTTTCGCAGTTCGGCAGGAACTCTTGTCTGTAATCCGAGATAACAGCGTTGTTATAATTGTTGGAGAAACTGGTAGTGGAAAAACCACCCAGTTGACTCAGTATCTGCATGAGGAGGGATATAGTAAATACGGAGTGATCGGCTGTACGCAACCTCGACGAGTAGCTGCCATGGCAGTTGCGAAACGAGTTTCCGACGAAATGGGAACGACTCTTGGCGATAAAGTGGGTTACGCAATCCGTTTTGAAGACTGCACCTCTAAAGATACAGTTATAAAGTACATGACTGATGGTATTCTTTTGAGAGAAAGTCTTCGAGAGGGTGACCTTGACCGATACAGTGTCATTATAATGGATGAAGCTCACGAAAGATCGCTTTCCACAGATGTCTTGTTCGGGCTTTTGCGGAAAATTATCACCCGCCGCTACGATCTAAAACTGATTGTCACATCTGCGACAATGGACTCAAGCAAATTCTCGGCCTTCTTCGGAAATGCAGCAACATACGCCATCCCTGGAAGGACATTCGAAGTGACTCCATACTATTCTAAAAATCCAGTGGAAGATTACGTTGACGCTGCTGTAAAACAGGTTCTGCACATTCATTTGCAGCCTCCAAAAGGTGATATCTTAGTCTTCATGCCTGGACAAGAGGACATCGAAGTCACATGTGAAGTACTTAAGGACCGATTGTTGGAAATTGAATCAGCCCCAGAGTTATTAATTCTCCCTATTTACTCTCAATTGCCCTCGGATCTTCAAGCGAAGATTTTCCAGAGTTCGGAGGACGGCGTTCGGAAATGCGTCGTAGCAACGAATATCGCTGAAACGTCACTTACTGTAGATGGAATTGTATTCGTGGTAGATTCTGGATATTGTAAATTGAAAGTTTACAACCCGCGAATTGGAATGGACGCTTTGCAGATTTACCCTGTGTCCCAAGCAAATGCGGAACAAAGAAAAGGACGAGCTGGTAGAACTGGTCCTGGACATTGTTTCAGATTATATACTGAGAGACAATATTTGGATGAATTGTTGTTAACTGGAGTTCCCGAAATCCAGAGAACTAATTTGGCGAACACTGTTCTTCTTCTGAAGTCATTGGGTGTTCAAGATTTGCTCTCCTTTCATTTTATGGATCCACCACCACAAGACAATATATTAAACTCCCTTTATCAGCTTTGGATTTTAGGAGCATTGGATAATACGGGCCAACTCACGCCTTTGGGTCGACAAATGGCAGAATTTCCCCTGGATCCTCCCCAGTGCCAGATGCTGATTGTGGCTTCTCAATTGAAATGCACGGAGGAAATTCTAATTATAGGTAAGAGTTTTACTTAAAATTATTAACAAAGCATAATGGATTTCTCAAGTCAACAAATTAGCTAATTTTAGTGAAATATTTTTATTTTTTCAGTATCAATGCTGTCTGTGCCTTCGATCTTCTACCGTCCAAAAGGCAGGGAGGAGGATTCGGACTCAGCGCGAGAAAAGTTCCAGGTTCCTGAGTCCGACCATTTAACATTTTTAAACGTCTACAAGCAGTGGAAACAAAACAATTATTCGAGCATGTGGTGTAACGACCACTTTATCCATGCTAAGGCTATGCGAAAAGTGCGAGAAGTTCGTCAGCAATTGGAGGAGATTCTTAAGCAGCAAAAAATGGAAGTTGTCAGCTGTGGAACGGAATGGGATGTCGTCCGAAAATGCATTTGCTCGGCCTATTTCCACCAGGCAGCTCGCTTGAAAGGCATTGGCGAATATGTTAATTGTAGAACGGGAATGCCATGCCATTTGCATCCCACTTCTGCCTTATTTGGAATGGGATTTACTCCTGACTATATAGTATATCATGAACTGGTGATGACTGCAAAAGAATATATGCAGTGTGTTACTGCTGTGGAAGGACACTGGCTAGCAGAACTAGGCCCCATGTTCTTCAGCGTAAAGGAAGCCGGAAGAAGCAATACGGCGAAAAGGCGTCGAGCTATGCAGCACGAAACGGAGATGGAGGAACAAATGAAAAAAGCCCAGGAAGAGATGAAAGCCAGGGCCCAGAGGGAATTGGAAAAGGAACGATCCTCTATTAGAAAGTAGGTTTATTAAAGATTGTTTTTCGAAAATATTTCAGTTTTTCTTTTATTTATACGAATAAATATTTATATTTTTGAGTTTCTAAATTAATAATTCATTTTGTTTTTCTTTTACAGACAAGAGATCTTAACCCCTGGCAGATGGGAACCTGGAACGCCTGTTTCAAAGAGAAGCCGAGGACAACTGGGATTGTAAATATTACAATTAATTTATGTATAATTGTATATTACATATATACATAAATATATACGTTATACATATACATCCTTTTATAAAACCCAAACAATTTTTATGATTTTTAAATAGACACATTTAAATTTTCAGCAACTGTTAAAATAATTATTACCCGTATTCTCCCT
>JAUEJJ010000046.1:4436081-4452217 GCA_032164275.1 Synergus coniferae
AGCAATTTACGCTTTGATAATACATATTAAAATATTTATGAACATTATAAATTTCTATATAAATTCATATTTTAATAAAGCTCTCAAAGAGTTCCAATCAAATATTTTAACGATCGGGGTGGAAATTCAAAGTCTTTGATTATTTTATTTAAATTTTAGTAGACTTTGGCTGTTTTTGATGAATATGGAAAGATATTACACGATTAAGGGGTTACACCACCCTGGCGCTCAGGAAAATAGGTATAAAAATAAACATTTCTTTCAGCGCAGTTATTAAATATATAAAATAATTGTTATATTACACATATACATGGTAGTTTTATGAACAACGGAAAATAATAACTAATAAAAAAAATTAAAAATTGACGGAGATGTTTTTTTTTCGAAATTATATATATATATATATATATGTGTAAAATAACAATTATTTTATATACTTAATGACTGCGTCAAAAAAATGCTTAATTTTATTCTCCCGAGCGCCAGGGTGGTGTAACTCCTTAAATTTTCTTTTCAAGAAAAAAAAATTGATAGATTTTATACCAGTCAAATGGATAAAACGAAGTAAGGTATTGGCATACCTCGTAACTTCTAAGGTGAGCATTTGTTACATTATTATGCTTCCTCGAAGCTCAGGCGAATGCGAAAGTGCTTTCTTTGTAATAAATATTAAAGCACCCCTTCATATTGCTTTTTACGTAAAGTTCCTTTTTTCAGTGAAAAAAATTTATACGACGCAAAAATATGGAGAAAAGAAAGAATAATCCTGAGAGAATTGGTATGAAAGGTTCTTCTTTCAAAGTGTAATCACTGTAACAATGTTATATAAATGCCTTCCATTCAGGATGAGAAACGGCCGCCGTAAGAAAATACCATTCTAATGCACGGAAATAAAACTTTTCTTGGAATACATTAACTTGATAACATTGTCAAGTATATTGAAACACCTATTTTCCTAATTCCTATTTACATATTGTATCTTTTCGAATTTTAATGATAACATTCACAATGGGCCAAATTAAATTCTGAAGTGGTTGGAATAACAAAATTTTCAGTTGCCATAATGATTAGCAATTTTAAGCTCTAAGCTCCCAAAGCCGAAAATTCAGGGAATTTTAAAGACTCGAATGGTCTGAAAATAGAAATTTTTTTACTTTAAATATGTTTATTAGGAGAAATTTTTCCTGACGGGCGTCTCCCGTCCTCATTTTTGACGTATTTTTCTCTACTATTCAGCCCTTATTGATTGACTCTTTATACCCTCGCTCTATGCTACTATTTGATTTTATTGATATGATTCTACCAACGTCCGTTGAACAATGGGTTTACTTTATCGTGTTTACCTACGTTAAAAAATAAAGGGATAAAATTGCTCAAATGTGACAAAAATAAGCCGAAGATTGTGGAGAGCTTACGAAGAATCTTATATATTTGCGATCACGATGGCAAAGCTTCGAATTTATTTCGTTGCTCGGAAACTTTTGTAGGGCCGTAAATATTTTCGAGCTACGTAAAGTAAAGTAATCACGTAAAGTTCCTGCGCGAAAAATAACTGTATTATCTTTAGAGAAAGTTTGTTTCTTGTTCGAAATAATTTTCTTAACACATGTTTTCTTTGATGTAATTACTAAAGAGATGTTTCTAAGAAATTACTTTAAAAATGTTTAAAAGCCTTTTCCGGACTTTTAATTATTTCACTTTGTGAAGAAGATTCATGTCAATAGTGTGGGTTCTGAAAGTAGACGAAAAGAAAAAACTTTGAGTTTGAAAGTTTTGCTTTCAGTAATTAACTACATAAATTTAATTTCTTTTTATACTTTATAGTGTGTTTAACTCGTCTTCAGTGTGGATAATGAGGGCGTCTTTATTAAGTAATGTGGACCCAGTAGAGAAAAAAAAAAACATCATTTACATGAATTGAAAGAAGAAAACTTTGTGATATATTTATCTCACCACTGTATTATTATTTTAAATTATACTGCAGAACTGCTTCTTTACTTTTTTCCAAGGAAGTTAATTAAAACTGCCCTTGCGAGCAGTCTTGACGTTTCAGCGTTTTTTTCGAAGATGTAATTGCTCCCTATTGGATTGTGACACTAACTCAGTGTCACTAGTCTAGTGGTGAGACAATTCACTTCCGAAATTTGTCAACGCATTTTACGAGACTGTCAGCGAATTTTCCCGAACTGGTCTTGCGACCAGACTATTGTATTAAAGGAGGACAATTGAAAACTTTGTTCATCCACTCTACACAAACCCAGAGCTTGCAAAAAGCTTCCCTTAGAGTTCAATCTGGGAGATAATTATGTAAAGTCAAATTAAAAAAGAAATTCTAATACGAAATTCTAATTCGCGAAAGAGAAACTAAACATACTAAAATTCTTTTGAGATTTTTAATATTTGCTGAACTGAGTGTAAGAATTTCTAAATCACATCCTGATCTGAACTAAAAAATGTTAAAGACCATCAGAAAACAGGAACCCTCAGAGTGAGAAAAGTTTCAGTCACTGCTTTGAACTTAAAATAACATTGATTCACAAGTTTAAATTGAATCGAATGTCCGCTAAAGTTGAAACTACTTCATTGAGTGTGAGTCTGGCTTGAAGTGTGGCTAGAAGTTGATCGAAAGATGGATACAACTAGATTATGTTAGGCACAGCACTTGTGGCGAAACTTGAACAGATTGATTCACAAGCAATTAAGAAACTTCTAGAGAGGATGTGGAGGGTTAAAAGGATCAAGATTAGTATGTCATAAACATATTGCTTCCTAAATTAACCACTTCAGTCTGAGCAAACCTTCGACGATCGATTTATTAGTTCGCTCATTATTCATTACAGGCTCAAGATAATTATATCGCTTAGAGCTAAATAAAATAATAGTTTAATTGAATTTTCTATGAATGATCTTCCAAATCACGTTTCTAAAACGAGATTTCTGATGAAAAGTTCTTTTTATCAAAAAATTTTAAAAAAGAACCTTTTCTAAAATCTATTTTGCGTGATTTTTCTGGGTGAAATTTAGTTATAAGAACACTTAGCATATTTTTTGATGTAATTATGAAAATTGTATTATGTATTTGGAGACACTGGTGAAAATGTGACGTTTCAATATTTAAAACCATTTCCTTTGAAAGTTCTTGAAAATAAAAAAAAAAAAGAAAAAACTCTAACGCAGGGGTTGATCATTCTTAAAATCCATAATCTGCATGAAATCTCTTGAAACCTCTAAAAATATTCTGAAATCTCTAGAAATCTTTTGCAATATCTAGGAACCTTTCAAATCTTTTTTTTTTTAATTCTATGTACGTAATTCACATTTATTGGTTATAGAAGGATTGTGAACTAGGCCAGAGTCGAGGGTGGTTGATGCATGGTTAGGTTCAGGATTGGCTCGTACTTGCGGCTCGTTCAGAATAAATCACGGGCGATGAATATTAATACGCGACTCCCCGATACGGATGCATCCTCACAAAATCTATATTGAATGAATGAACGAGAACCTCGTAGTGTTGGTACCGAAGAAATACCTACAAACTGAGAGAATCTTTCCTTACAAATTCTAAAAGGATTTGAGCACGACAGGATTGAAATTCACGAATTAAATTCTACAGATATTTAACTGGCTCTGCGAACGGGGATTCTGCATTAATATTGAAGATTCGCTCTAGAAAAGGACAAGACATTTTTATATTCCAATATTCCTTTTGAGATCGATCAAGTCATAAAATTCTTTTAAAAAATTTAAATTGAATGTGGACGTAGTTAAATGTTTCAGTAGAGTCCAGAGTTTTACATTGGACGATGCAGATTCAAATCACATAGATTTGGCAAGGTTGCATTCTGTATTTGCGTCTCCATTAAGAGATTGGGAGGGAATAACCACTACGAACTCGCTAATTTGATTAGCTGAATTTCATTTGGATGCATTACACCCTTACCTTGAAATTCATGATCATCCGAAACTTTCCTCTCCCTGTCTACCTTAAAGACCCCATGAACTAATGTCGTTTTTCTTCTCAAGGACCATCTGGAATAATGCTCCATAAAATTAAACGACTTATTCTGCTTGCTGGGTTTCATTATTGGATTGAATAAATTGTTTCAGTTCAGTAGTGCGGACTGAATTTCATTACTGTTGAGGGGCTTGTTTTTCCGAGAAATTATTCAAGTATTAAATAACTATTTACGACACAACGATTGAACGATATTACTTAAAAATTATTTATACTGTGCTATACATATATAAATATTTTTTTTTTCCGAACATCTCTGATCATAAATTAAAGCAATGACTCTTATATAATCACGAAATCTCATATTTTTTACGACAGTATGAACGGTAGATGAGAATGGAAGAGGTCGTTTCGAAAAACAAGCTTTTTTAATGTTCCATGACACGTTTGCCAGCGAAGATCCTAGCTTACAGCTTGTGACCTATAAAAAAATTATTGGTGTACAAACTTTAAACGTGATCGGAATTTACGTGAAGAGAATGACATGAGTTTCAGGATGTAAATACGTTTTAGCGATAAAACACTGCACGCAGCTTCAGGTGTGTTTCACCATTCACGACGGGAAAATCTGAGATTGCTCTACGGTATGGGACAAATTTAGCTCCAACTTTGTAACTACCGTTCGTAAATGCTTGAGCAAGTCATTTCCTTATAGATTTATACCTAAGATATTCAACTTTGCGCTTCACGGTACGGAATTCATTGGCGAATTGAAATCATAAATTTAAGTATTCATCCATTGATGAAAATGTGCCAAACTTATCCTAGGTTCTCCCATCACGAGAATTTAAAAGAAGTTCAAAGATATTTCAAAAAAAGGTCAAAGAGATTTCAAACTATTTAAAGAAGGCTCGAAATTCAAACTCTACATTTTACTCAACGAATATTAGAAATAGATATTTATTTCGAGAGATATTAACATTTTTAAAGGGTTTAAAACAGATTTCAGGGGATTTTGGGGACTAAAATGTGTAATTTAAATAGAGTTTTCAAAGTATGATCAATAAATCAGTTCCTGAGTGGAAAATTTACGGTTGTCTATCATGGATAATGAAGTAACGTAACGTTGGAAGAAGAGAGTAGAATATTTGGGTTTACTTGGCGAGGAAGATTTAAGGATCAGAGAGATGGTAGATATGAAATTCACAGTAACGTTCACGGGCTGGAAGGAAATCGTAGAATGTTATGAGAGAGTTGTAATTTCGTTTGGTCATGGATAATTCGTTAGTTTACGAGCTCGTAAAAATTATAGTTTTGTGCACTCATACAATTCACTTTGAAAGGCAAAATGCCTTTCATTTGTCAACTCTCACTGCATGCCTCAGGTTTGTGATACTACTGCGAAATTTGTCTTCTTTATGAGTCTTTTAAAAATTTAATAAATGCTGTCATAGTCTACTTGCATCTAAACATTACGCTTTTTAGAGCCCCTAAAAAGGCTTATGAGGGTCTCTTTTTATAATAGTATAGCTTATTAGCATAACACTTTCTATATTTTAATTTTGAATAATGATGCTATAATATGACCTATATTAATTTCCTTTTTCAAATTGAGTTGATTTGTAAGAATTGATATAAGCAATTTCTGATAGAAATTTTGATCTCCCGACACTCGCTCATAAAGAAGTGGTTGACTAGAGATAGACGTGCTGGTGAGAAAGATTATTCGTTTCATCCATATAGGGATGCGGAGATAGAAATACTCGACATTTGCATCTTTATCGAATACACATTGGATTACTGGTATTTCATTGCTCTATGGAAGCAGCGAGATAGTAGGGTCTTTTTTCCTGACGAATCTGCAGTTTTATTACATTTTTATATGCGTAGTCGGATTTACGTCTAACGTGGAATGTGGTCTTGGACCTTGTCCAAAGGAAGGAAGATTTCTTAGACATTTGACATAAATTAGTTGTAAGTCAGAAGACAAGAGTTCAAATGTAAAAAAGATGTGAGCAAAAAATTCCAAAGCTACAGAAATTTTCAGCTTCGATTGCAACTGACGCCATAATACGATTCCAGTAATATCTATTGGTATAATTTTCTTTCCAGCAGTATCGCGCGGTGAAAGACTCTGGGTTTTAATGGATGATTGGGCACGTAAATTACTGAACATGTATTTCCCATAAGGCTATCCGAATGTTGCTCTTTGCACGGCCCAAGGGAAATATGGAATTGAATTGTTAACGCTGAATATTAACCGAGTATTCGTGAGGACTTGTTATTGGAAAACGATAATACTGAACTCCTAAACTGTAATCAGAGAACTAATCAACACGCCTGGAAATGTGCATCATTTAATAGGAATTTGTAATCCTAATTCCAGAATGAAACAATTTTTCTCAAATATTGTACATTCTAAATGTTAGAATGCTAAAAAATTTTGATAAGCGAATCGATGATAATGGTATTTGCTAAGGGTTTCGTTGAATGTAATTGACGATGCAGAAAGCTATCTGATGATGAAATTTCGCAAATCACTGCTTACGTGACTTGCATGGTTGCAAGCGCAATTAAGATTGGTTGCTGATGTATTTGCATCCCTTATTAGGAGGAATGCTTACCCAAGATCGGTGAATTTAATTAGACTAGATTCTCTATAGGTGGCTTTAAGACAAAGGGACACAAGGAACCAGCAGACGTGTACACACACTGGAAATGAGAGAGGTCTAATTAATTTCCGGTTTCAATGAGACACTCTGAAATTAACTGTCGCTTTAAAATAGAAATTTCCAAGTTTACTTAGCCTTCATCTTTTCGTGAAATTCAGGAAACGCTGTAAAAATCGTGGAAATTGCTGAGCTGGTAAAATATTTGACTTTCTTCGTATTTTTAAAAAAGCTTTTTTTCTTTCTCGTGCTCGAAGCGTGGAGGTTTTTTCGAAGAGGGTACGGAATCTCTCCAGAAATCGCTTCGAGAGGTTTAAGCTACGTTTAATTCTGAAGTAGGGGATTCTGGGTGGCTCTCTTAAAAATTTATGTAAAGGTACACGCGTGTAAATTTTAGGTACCTTTGCCGTGAATAAAGTTGTCATCGCATTCATAAAACCAGCCACACTTTAAATTTATATCGGTCTGTATTTAATCTCTCTCTGTCGCTTTTAAACCCAGACTTGATATAGAGTTTAAGAATTTAAATTTAAATACATACAATGTGAAAATTGCGAGAAACTTGTGTGAAACTCATTCGAAATTATTTACCGGTATAATTTGTTTTTTCAAAATTATGTACCATAAATTTTCAAATAAAATACAATTCAATTTCCAAGTCGACGATTTGAGAACGCTCTTTTTCTTTGAGTTGCAAAAGGATCCCCTAAAAACGCGATGAATGCAAATTTAAACTCTATTATTAGACCTTAAAAAGGGGATATTCGTTGAAAAAACCGAAGTCCAATTTGCAGTATATCCAAAGGAGAGTAGATCAGAGCAGTGCTTAGGGGATTTTTCTCCTTTCAGCTCTTCATAAAAAATTGAGAATTTTCCAGGTCAAAGTAGGGTTTAAAGCCGTCAATTACTGGAGAAGAAGGTGGAAAATTAATTGATACACCCGGGCCCATTTACAGGCACTTAATCGCGATACTTACGGTTTACGATAATGTGAAATTGTCTATATTGAAGGCAAATGTAAATATATGTATATTCAGGTCGTAAACTTGAATACTAGCTTTTTACAGCGTCGACATCACTATCGAGAAACAATTTTCTATTGATCGTTTGGTGTCTTTACAGCTTCAAGACAGGGGGAGCAATACAATAAAAGCTTCGATTGTCAATGAACTGTAAAGTGGGCGCAACCCTTTTTATTGCAATAAAAGTTAGATGGAAGAGAATAATGGCTGTTTCTAGTGAAATGAGAAAGTTTGGATTTAATTACTCTAATTGTAAGTTTCAAGAGTTTCCAGATACAGTGGAAATCTAGTGAACTAAAAGAAATATTCATGAAGAAAAATTAAGATTCCCTACCAGTCATGCAAGTGAAGAAAATAAGAGAAATAAAAATAACAATCACCTGAAACAAGAAACGTGACACCTCCCTCTTTAGTAGGTGTCTTGTTTCGGCAATTACTGTTTAATTAAAAACTCGACAGAAAAATTCTGAACGTTCAAATGAACGAATTTTTGTGTTTATTGTATATTTTAAACCAGAAACCGTTTTTAAATATTTTGCTTGAGAGAAACTTGTAATGTCTATCGTTATTTTTAATTGGAACAATATTTTGGATAAAATTGAATTGGGAAAAAATATTTCGTTCATTTGAACGTTCAAAACTTCTGGTACATTTAAGAACTAAAAAAAAATGATGTGTGAAAGTTATGGCTACCATAAGAGGAATTGAATCGTGTTTCGCTATGGATTTTTCAGCGGAAGTCTGTGTAACTGCTTTAATGTAAAATTTCGAAGTCCTTGTTTACCCCCGTTATTCTGCAATATTGAAAAAGCAAGGCAAGTTGACTTCGAAAGACTCGAAAATCTGGAAGTAAATATTTTATGTACTCGAGAAAGAAGGTGAAGGTAAGGCGCTTAAATGAAGATGAAAAGAGTACCGGTTATAAAGTAAGATTGGGCGGCGTATTTTTCCTTTTTCCCCTTTAATGAAAACTCCGAGAGCCCGCTTCGGTCTATACTATACATAACTCAAGAGGGAGTGATGTTGCATGAGCTTTTCTCCATCCACCGTAAAAAATACCGTGAAGAAGAGCTTTCACCAGCATGAGAGACAATCTGTTGGAATTTTTCGGGCTCAAAGGAAAACTTGAAACGACATCGAGGATGGGCTAAGGCGATTTCCGTTATCGGTGCCGATGATCGTATCTGTTGAAAGCATGATCTAGGCAACTTCTGTGAGAGTATCTTTTCCCTCTTACTCAGCTTTCATGAAAAGACTGTGTTGGAAATTTTTTCAGAATGAACTTCACTACTAAAATTCTCATGCGAAAGACAATTGAAAAATTCCAGAAACGAAACTAGGTTTTGGCACTCGAATTTCCAAGAAGAAACTACCATATTATGTTCCTGGAATTCAATATGACGTGTTGAAAAAGTTTAATTCGTCAGCTGAACCTCAAAGAAAAGAATTTTCTATTAGATGTCAGTTACTATTATTTCTCAGAACAAAAATCTGACATTTAAAAAAAAGGAAATATTTTCCAAGGAGGATATTGCTTGTAAAAAATATAGTATCTCATTTATAATAATAACCATTATCAGTAAAGTGAAAAAATGATATACAATTTTCCGGCATTTTCTATATTCCTTTGATGGGAACATAAAATATTGTGCTATCAGATGATAAAGGACTATACTCTCACAGATATTATTCGGATAACTAGGACGATAAAAAGAGATTAAAATGATGAAATATTAGCTCTCTAGCAAATGACATTTTTAAAATAACCTTTTAGATAGCATGCAGAGAAATTGGAGCCACCGATTCAAAGGGAGGATATAAAATTGTTTGACTAGAGCGTAATTACTTCTCACTGTTCTTAAAAAAATTCGTTTGAATTTTAATTTTCGAAAAATTGAACTAATGTAGAGAACTAAGTTTAATCTGGAGACAAACTATTTTGAATATTGATTGGATAAGTTTTACGACAAATACTTGGAAAAATTTCAGACTACAAAATAAATTTCTCATTTCCCGATTTTCAATTAAAGAATTTAAAAAAAGAGTGCTAAAATTTTCGTGGCTCAGAGTTATGCATTGAGTTTAAGTAAAGCGAAGGCAGAGGGCAAAGGGACATTGCAAGAAGCATAACTGGCCTGGAGCCAGAATAATTACTACTGAATGTGCCCCTTTCTCTCTCATTGACTAGAAATAATGTCCGGAAAACCGTGTCCTCGGTCCACACCGATTCGCTTATGGACACTGCCTTTCTAGAGCAAAACTAATACCTCTGTTATTAATGGACGGAACCTTCCAAGGCTGCAGTTTGCAGCCTTTTAGTATTTTAAGGGTCTGGAAAATAAATTCAATGTTTTGCCAGACGGTTAAAAATAAAACCGAGAGAGTAAAAAGCAGAAATTCAAAAAAGGCATCACAGCTAGATAAAAAGCGAGATCGGAAACTTGTTAAAAAATATGCACAAAGCAATGTCAACGAGTTGTAGAAAAAAAATTATGAAAAAAAATTCCTAACTACACGGTGAAAATATTGATATTGAAAATTTGTCAACAGAAAATAATAATAATAGGGCATAAAAAAATGATTGAAAATTCATTTTCCCTGTGAGTTTTTCGCGCATTTCTTCACAACTTCTGACACCATAAAAAATTGGACAGACTTACCGAATCTTGTGTGGCAGTTAGAGGGAAGGTCGAAGTCGATTTTCCCTTGGACGACTGGACCGAGATTAGTCTAAGGTGAAGGTGTTTGCGTTAATTCGATCCATAATTCATGTTGATTTCAGCGCCACCTCGTTACGGTCTGTAAATTAATACGACAGTCTATTAATTCCTTGTTATGGCTCTTGAGGGAATTTCCGAGTCAGATTAACACTCATGTTAGATGGATCAAGAAGGAAATAGCAGAGTGGATGTCGAAACTAGGTGATAAGTTTATTCCCAATAACTATAATTAAAATTAGTTTAAAACTTAAAAGTTAAATAGATTAGTTTCACAGTCTTGTCTAGATTTAAGTTCATTCTTAATGAATGAATTCTATTCCCAGTAATCCTAAAATCCCCTAATTCTCATCATAAATCTAATTACATATCTAGTTGAAATTATTCCACGTTCCAGTATTGCGAGTAAAATGTAATTAAGAACACAGGCACAAATTATAATAAAAGGAGGATTTTCATGTTGATAAATATTCAAGTGGAGGGATTTTCATTAGATTTGAAAAGTTACTCCTTGAATACATGTCTCAAAGGAGATAGAAACATCAGAACTTGTACGTAGAGGACATCTATTTTGAAATGGCATAGACGTGTTCGAGATGGTTATAAAGTTTCATTGGATGCAGAAAATGCATACGGATGAGAGACAGTCACGTGACGAGCAAACAGCCTCTGGCAAAATTTACTAGCTTCAGTTGCGGACTGTAGTCGGAAATTCGAAACGACCCCTTTCATGATGACCTGCCCCCAAGAGAACTGAACGGGTGCTGATTTGGCGTATGTGCAATCGTCCCGTGTCAATGCTGGGATTGTATGATCTACGGACTCTGTTTGCTACTCTTTGAGTCCGGAAATGGAAACTTGTCGAGTCTATTGTCTATCTCAGCAAGTGGCGCTTAATTTTCTTTGGAAAATAACGTTTCAATCTAAAATTCATACTTCAATCATTCCTTTCTGTAATATTAAACTATAAATGTATGAAAGTTCGAAATTTAATTAAACAAAGTTCAAATCTAAGGAAAGAAGAGTTGCGTAAACCTTCGCTACAACATATAATTAATTGCCTTTTTCAGCAATCAATACTTCAATAAATAATAATCTATTAAAACTTTCATGGCTTCATGAAACTAAAGAATACGATACCAGCAACTTCTGTTAACAAAGTTGAAAAGTTTACTCAGATCGATTTCAAAAATATTTTCTGAAATGGGCAGCTCATTAAAGACAGATTTAAACTTTTAAGGAAAAGTTCATACAAAGTTTGTTTTTAATACAATTTTATGCAATTAAAAGTTTAATAACAACTATAAGTGACCAGAAATATTTCTCTTGTAAGTGGTTTAGTGTCAAATACTCTAACTTCAAAACAATTTATGTACAATATCTTACTTTATACATATATAGGTTACACATTGCCGCAAAGTTTAAGAATTGATTTAGAGTTTACAAATAGTAATAAATTGTGCAGAATCTCTATAAATTAAAGCACGAATTCCTTTGTGTCCACTGACGGCGAACCTCACTGTCTCCTGGTGAGAGACCAATTAATTTTAGTGGAAAGATAAAGTTTTCAACTTTAGAGCCAGGAGTTAACTGCGTCTAGTCGTTTTGTGCCGTAACCGCCAAGGGTGCTAAAGTTTTCGCACGAATTTCACACGAAACTCAGTATTAGCTGAGAAGCTACTCATTAAGCTGGCGTGCAAGATAAAATTTTCGCCGTCTTTGGCACTGAATACTTTCTGACTTGTTGCTTTTGGCAACTATACTCCTTACAAAAAGAAGTCACTGGCAACTTAATAAAAGAGTTTTTCTTATAGTGTATACTGCATTTTAATTAAGAATAAATATAACCTCCAGATAAACTCATACTTAATTTGAGCCCAAGAAAGCTTTAATAATCTAAATTTAAACCAATCCTTAAACAATATTTGAATCTCTCTGTGCGAAAAAAAATTGTGAAAGCAATAATTGTGAGTGACTTTTTACTGGCAGCGCCTAGTCAAACTGAAATAGATTGAAAAACCAAAGAGCATATTTTATTTTAACAAAGGCTATAGTCCGCAAATTCGAAGCCTTTATTAGAGAAGCTGGTGATATTGTCAGTGGCCTGACAGTTTCCACTCCCGTTCACATTGCTGTTTACAGAAGGTGATATTGCACTGTTTGGGAAAACAAACCCCAGTAAAATAAACAGTGACAGCATAGTTTTCTGGGGCAACCTAGAAAACGTAAATATTACAGAGTGTGCAGCAGGAAATGAGTGACAAGATGTGGTGTTTTTTTCAGAAAGAAGTAGGACCCTGGAAAATGAGAAACAGAAGAATCATAAGAATGGCATAAACAGAATAAGGGTGACAACAGGGTAGAATGTCTGAGCACTGGTCCTTAATCGCTTTTGTGTGACTTCTTGACTTGACTACCCCGCAAGGGCGCGTTCATTCACTGCGAAGCACTCTTGTATTTTTTTTCTATTCTTTCTTTTTTTTTCCCTCTTTTACTTATTCTTCTTTTCGCCAAGAGATGAAATAAAGTGTGCATAGTTTTGCGGTTCGTTTAAGTGAGATTTTACTTCAGCAGTCGAGAATTTTCGCATTTTTAACTGAATCATTTCAGTCGAGGAATTTCCTCGAGAAAAGGGGGAATTTGTTGAGTTGAGAGAAGTTTAATAATATTTAATAATGAATAATTCGAAGCATATACAATTTTACTAGAATGAAGATTTGATTAAGAAATATATTATATTTTCGTTTAAGAAATATGTTTATTAAACTTTAAGCTGCTTTCGCTTGTTCGCGTCCATCGAGGTGGCTCGGTCTAATTGCAATTAACTTGAGCGGTAAGTTTAAGAAATAAAGAAAGCGAAGCGTTCCCCATTTACTGTGGCGAGATGGAAAGCTCCGAGCCTCTTGGTCCCGCTTAATCTCCTCGGAGTTTCGGATGAAAAACTGAAATAAACTAAAAAGTTGAAGAAGAGGAAAAAGAACAAGCAACTCTTCGCACGAATGGACTTAAAAACTCAACGCCGGAACCGAGGAGCTTCCGTAAGGCAGTGCACGTTGAACAAAATTCGTATATATATTTTCTATATTCGGTACAAAGAGAAGATAAAAAGAATCTCGTTCTTCGTTCTATTGCTTTGTCACGTTCATATTGTCCACGAAGTTACAGTTCTTTTTTCTCTTTAATCAATACATAGGAGTCAGAAAATTGCTGGGACAACGAGAAAGAGAGATTTAAAGAGATGAAAGAGTACCTCTTGCATACCTGATGACGAGAAGCCTCTAATTTTTTCACTTCTTTGTTCTACCTTCTCATTTTTGCCGCTCTTTTTCGGCTTTGAATCTACTTTATTTGTTTTAATTAAGACTGTGTTAATTAAGAAATAATTTGGATTGCAAGGCAAATTACAAAGGATTCGTAGCTAGTCTCAATAGTTTCCTCTCTCGTGAATACAATCACAGCTCGTAAACTTTTCTTCATAAACTCGACAACATCCGGAGTTGATTTTCCCAAAACCCTATATGTATAGAGGAAACCAAGGGAGATTTAAATTGCATCTCTGGAATTCAGAGCAATACCGAAAGTAGCTAAGAGTTTTCGGGCCGTACATCTAAATGCACCTAGAAAGTTCACAGTACTTGTACTGAAAAGTCTCCAGAAATCGCTGAGAATTCTGGGCAATATAAAATACGATTGAATTTAAATTCCATCCCCTTTGCATGTTTTTAATTTCAAACCTTTGCGTCTCTTACGCAGCCTTATTCTATTTTCGATATATATTTGACTCGCTAAGAGATCAAAGTTGCAATCCACTTGTAAATTTCGACCCTCGGCAATGTGTCAATAATTTATTTTCTCGTTTAGAAATTCTAGATGGATGGAAACGATGGATGGAAGTATAAACGAGTTCTCGCTTCCATAAGCAATCGATTTGAGTTTTCGAGCTCTTCCGGCCAACGAAACCAATTTGCATCAACCTCCCTGACAGCGCCAGATACAGACACTTGCGCACGTCGATGTGCTTTCTTCAGTTCTGCAATAATCTTTAACGACACGAAGAAATTGTGCTTTAATCCTGAGAGTATCATACTAGAATCCGGTCGTCTAGGTTTCCTTGAAACAGACTTGGTAATCAGATTAAATTTTCTTGTTGCTATCCCTTCAGCGTATTACGTTGTGAAGCTTTGGAAGCTCGCGTGGAACTATCTAAATGTAGAAAGAGAATTTCTCAAGTTACATCACGATTGTTGGATGTAAGAGAATACATATGAGAAGTCATTAGAGAGCTTGTTTTTATTCAATCTCTACAATTAGAAATTTCAATTAAGGGTGCTCAGACGCAAATCCAAAATAAGTAGATTAGTTGAAAGTTTATAAGTCAGTAGAGAAAATTTATGTAGAACTGAGAAATATTTGTCTATACTAAATAAAATTGCATGATAAATAGCATACATTTCAGATCATATTTCTCCATTAAGAAGATTGAACTTTTTTCCCAGCAGTGGCCAGAATTTTGTTTCCAATTTCTCAAATGCATTTCGTGTATAGTCAGCGCAATAGGATAAATATTTGGTAATATTGGTGATATGACAACTACAAAAAATTGAGCGTGAAATGTTCTAGAATATTCTTTGTCATCGATCCCGATCACTTGATCAACTATTTCTCTTTGAAATATAGTCGAAATCTGAACCGTTTCGTCTTGCTAAGATCTTCTGAGTTCAAAGTAGTTTGACCATCAAAGAGGTCTTTGAAAACTCCCACCGGTACACTCGATCTACCTGATTAAACTCGCTGTATCAAATTATACACACCAACAGCTTTTTATTTTTTTTCCCTAAGAAACATAATCATACATCTTTTGAACTTTGAGTCTTTATAAATTTAACAAAGGATTATAAAGTTTCCTTTCATTTGTTAGAACGAGAAATTGTACTTTGTATTTTATTTTCTTTTGCGTTTATATATTGTCCAAGAACTTTATTCTAGTGTTCAATTTTTCACGGTTTAATCGTTTTTGTACAGGATTAGTGTAACAAGTCATAAAAGTGTGATTTCGCATTTTAACCATTCAGAAAGTGTAGTTCAAATTAATTCTGGATTCGAAAGGAACGAATCTTCGGACAATAGAATAGGGTAGCTAATATATGCCATTTCTCCCCTAAAACACTATACTTTTCCTCGCTAATTACAAATGCAAGCGACTTTCGTCTGGGCGCTTTTACAGGTCTGAAAGCAATACATCATGGAAATACGAGGATTTCTCAAGAAATAGAAAACGAGATAAAAGTTTATCCCGCTTTTCTTCTTTTCCCTTGGTAGTATGGTTGAAATAAGAAATAAAAGCACACTGAATTAAATGTGAGACTTTGTATTAAAGGCTTCTCACTCAATCTCCCTCTTAATTTTTTCAAATAAAGATTTAAAAGTGTGTGATATTTCATCACAAGAGCAATTTAATTTTGACAACTTTACGTTTGCAATAATAATTATTTTTCATTAAAACTAGGCCATTTATCTCCATTTGTACAAAATGGAGGTAAATGGTCTAGTTTTAGCAAAAAATATTTATAATTGCAAGCGAAAAGGTGGCGGAACTAACTTCCTCTCATAATTACAAGATGCCCTTAATGCGCTGTTTTATATGAACTCTTATCTAAATCTTAAAAGCATTTCTTCATATCAAGTTATGATATACTTAAGATACAGTTGCAGTTTTCTTTTAATAGTGTATATAAAATAATACATTGTCTGATGAGAATGTAAAAATACATAC
>JAUEJJ010000046.1:4547376-4558371 GCA_032164275.1 Synergus coniferae
ACAAGCTTTAGTCCATTTGAAATCTGCATCCCGAGAGTCTCCGAATGTCAATATTTTATGCGAAGCACAAGGTTCGTAACCAGTTCGATTGATTCATATCGCGGGAGAGTCGACGTGCAGAACGACTGAATTCGCGGGAAGGGAAAGAGTTATGGTGGATATTTGGATTTTCATTTAGACGACACGTAGCAGCACTTTGGGCGAAACACGAGTTTTAATTAAAGCCGTCCTATGGTCCCTTCCGATATTCAAATCAGTTCCCCGCATTTCTGCTTGGTTTGTCCTGCTCATCCCTGGCAGCAGATGGTCAGACTTCGACATTCTCTGAGAAAAAGGTGTGCAAGGTATTCTCCCTCAAGCCCTCGCACCAAATCTGTATCGTGTTTCCAACGGCGATTTAATCGCCTGGTCGCTGAATTTTTAATAATCGAAGGAAAACAGGAAGTAGAGAGCTTGCACTCTTTGCACAAAAAGAAACGAGGCTGCAAGTTTCAAATTAATTTGTTGAGAAACAACATGATATTGAAATTCAGAATGAATTTTTAGCCCGATTTTAGTCGTTTCTTTCTCAATATTTCAGTTATCAATTTACTTCGTTGTATATATTATACCAGAAGTACTTGAAGAAAAAATTATTTCTAAAGGTAATAGTATATCCTCAATAATTCAGTTTCTAACAACTTATCCGATCATTAAACAATTCCACTAACTCGTTTTCTCGTGGGAATCCTTTCATTTGTTTTTGCCTTATCTCCGCTGTCATCTCTATAACTGCGATCATCTTACCAGACTTACATGATACACCTATCTTGCACCTTCCTCGAACATCTCAAACTACAATCTACAACTGATCTCAACTCAACTCTCCTATCCGTCTTACAATTTCCACGCGTTCTTCTATCATTCATGTTCCTTTTTCCTTCGCGAGCCCCAGGAATGTTGAACCTTTCCCTTCCTGAGAAAACGCGTCTATCGGTCGTGTGTTGCTTCAAGAGGAAGCTGAGACGGCCTTCAAAATGACACGCTAGACTCTAAAAGAAAATGCAAACTACAAGTGGAACGTAACTTGGAACTTTAACGTATTTGGACTCCAAACCATTAAAAAACGATTATAAAAACTGGATTGGTCCCTCGATCAACTGCATTCAACTGTTTTTTTATCGTGGTTCAATAACCGATTCGTGTCTGGTCTCTCGTTTTTTCTAAGAACATGCTATTTTTAAAACCAGCGTCCGCTTTTGGATAGTTTGAAGCATCAGCATCTTCATGCACCAGACTATCTCGATGACTGAGAACGGCACGCGACAGAGGCGGTCCCCTTTTATTTCGGTGAAGCTGAACTGAAGACGAAGTCTGGAAATTGTCTGCCCACCCTGTCAGTCTCTATCCACAAAAAAAGCCTGAGTGGCCTAACCGCTTGATGATGATTTATAGATGATGATTTATAGATCACTAATTCGGCAAAAGATTACGAGGAAAATAGGGTAAGGGTATTCAGAAGAATATCGAGAGGTTCTTCAATTCTTCATCTTCACTATCTTCCCGTACTTAAAGAGATCAACTTTAGACTTGCCGACCTCTGACAAAAACTGGTCCATTCAGAATGCTTAAGACCTTTCTTTCTTTTTATCATTTCTTCCGAGAAGAGCTTAATGAACAAAAATGGAAATTGATGATTAATCTTCATTTAGTATATCAATTTCCTGGAGTGGGTAATAAGAAGCTTCAATTAAATCCTAACGAAGAAAATATTAATGATCCAGGATGAATAAACGACATCGTTAAAAAATACCTTTAAACTAGGTTCATACTATAATAATCAAATGTCTTAATCAGATCTCTAAAAATCTCTCACGAAAACCATAATTCTTGTAATTTTTTAATTAAATTCTACATTCTGTACCTAATGTTAAAATTAGTTTATTATGCCAGTCAGGTAAAAAATGTAAAGACCGGGAAGGTGGTCCTCATAAAAGACAATGTTGACATTCATATATCAAAGTAATCCACATTATTATCTGAAAACATTATTACGCATTATCCGAAAACTTTTTTCAGTATAGGCAATCTGTGGCTCTCCCTTTTTTATGATTATGCGAATACTTTAACCCTTATTCCCTGTGCTTTTCGACGTCGTGCCACGTCCAGAAACCTTCCTTTACGGTACGTGACCTGGCGCCTTATTGGCGATGGTGATGGGAGCTAGTGCTGGTAATACTGTAAAAAGTACGGACCAAAGGGCGAAGAAGAAGATGTTGTGGGTCCTCAGGAAATCGTGACCTTGTCGACTGTACCGTTCGGTCAATGAAAATCCCTTTGAGTGATCTTTACTTCAACATCTTTCATGACTTACAAGACTTGCTCATCTAGAGGCTCGAGACTGGAGTCTTGGGGAGGGAAGACGAAGAGGTCAAGGGTATGGCTACGAGATACGAGCTACGTGACTGCTGATTCTTTAGCATCAGGTTTAGGTTGTTCAGACGAGATGCTGTAATGGTCTGTAGTCTATGCTATACGTATGGGGGAAAGTCAGTCGGAGAACAATAGGAAGTTGATACTATAGATGATTGGATTTTTTCATATTCATTCCAGTCGATACATTCTTCCTTTCTCCACAGCCGTTATAATTTTCATCAATACTCCATTATTAATGTTCCGAGCTCTGAGCAGTAAACAAGATTTCGTCAGGGTTACGTTGATAACATCAAAACATTTTCAGTTTATAAAAATTCTTCATATCATGATCATAGTCCAAGAATAAATTCTCGTTTGGCTTCCTGTCAGTGGCAAGCAGACAATAATAATTAAAAGTTCTCTCTTCATAAATTCTCAGTTGTTGCAATTCATAACGCCCAATGAAGCTCAACAAGGGTTCAATTAATCCGATTGTTAAGATAGCATCGGGTGTAGCTTTATCTTCGTAACGATGAGAAGATTCTATCATTTCCTTTGTATGAGGTGTACTGACATATCAGAACTCACATTTAAATTCTGAACCACATTCAGACTTCTGTGTCGTAACTTCTCGCCTAGAGTATCGCACCGATTATTTATCTCAAAGCAAAAGTGCGGGAAGGCATTTGCCCTCCCGCAACACAAGTTGTGAGATATATCTTCCAAACCGGACCGTATCCTTTAGGCCATTACGATGGATCGTACTAATGATGTTAACGATAACCTTCGTTAAGTTCATCCTTAACGCACCTTAGGCGCGCTTTTATTTTGCTTTAGACTTTCTTTCTTTCTGTTTTACATTTTCTCGTATCATTTATTTTTCGCATTATTTTGAATTGTTTTCTCTTATCAGGGTATAATCAGGTTTCCGAGGAGTAATTAAGTAGGTCGTCGAGATAGTTGGAGAAGAAAGCGAAACCTGAGAAACCTCGCGCTTCGTATCATTAATGTTGGGTGAAATTGACACTCCGTTTGGCGTTCGTAATTATTGCCGAGAGACACAGTGCCAGGTTTGTGTACACTGTTCTTTGTTATGAACCCAGGTCATATTCTACGATCCCTTATGGGAGTTGTTCAACAACTAGACCGGATATAGGACCTAGAGTTTCTTCAGCGTATAATGTTTCGGTCTAGAAAATTAGGGGGAGTCGCCACTAGAAAGCCGTTCGATTCACGGAGACCGATATATTATACTCTACTTCAAAGACAAACAATATGAAATTCCCCTTCATCGTGTATAATATCGCGTTGCTAGTACAAAGTCCTGGGTAGGGACACGGAGTTAGTCACCTTGCTATGAAGCCAACTTTGATAATAAGCAAAGCATATTTGGCTACAATTACAAAAATTAATAAAAATTATCAGTTTAATAAGCATTATTAGTATTAAAATGAGATTCTACTTTTGGGGCATTTAGGAATTCCCTAATCAAAAGCAGAGACGCCTCCATCTTGCGATTAAATCAGCAAATCGCTGATTTAATCGTCTGATTTAACTGATAGAATCGTCGAAGCCGGCTCTGTTATCAGACGAAAATCTCATGCAAAACGAGCCTTAAGCACCATCGATGATTACAGGTTAGTTCCGACTAGTAACTAGTATATCTTCTAACTACCAGACTCCTCCCTTTATCGAGGACACGGATGATATATGAATCAGAGTATCCTCTTGATTACAACACGCTCTCGCAATCACATATATGGCCAGAAATCGTAAATATCCGATTTACTCGCGAAGTACAGTCGCATGTTTGTTCGGATTTACGAGTCATATAAACTTCCATTCGCACAAAGTATTTTCGTGCAATAGATTCAGCGAAGCGCGGCAACAAAATCGCTTCAGGATTATCTCAATCAGCTCCATGCACATCAGCATAATGCATGATGCAGGGCATATTTGCGAGTTACGCCCTCTGCATTTTCACGACTTTCACAACTTTCAACGCATAAATAGGAGAAACGCTTTTACGTGATATGCATTATTTTTTATTTTTTCATTTTTTAAAGTAGCTGTCATTGTTTACTGTTTGAGATAAAAATAGTTGTAGACAAAGAGTATTCATGTAATGTTTGTGATAATTCTGTGAAATTTCCGTTAATGGGACTTTTTTTATCACACAGGTTGATGCAGAAATCAATTTAGGAATTTAGATCTTGGATGTGTTGGCATGACTTGGAGAACCTGGTCACCACCTTGCAGGAGGATGTCGTCCCACGCATACATAAAGGCATTGTAATCCTTCGCACGTATGTACATACAATGGAATCCGCCTAGCCCTTACAAACGTATATCCACTGACCACGAGGTGCATATCTCTATGTGCTATTGCATCTACATGTTCAATGTTCATACACATGAATCGGCTAAATACAATTGCAGATGTTTGCCAGGGTCCTTGGGTATTGTTTGCTCATTTCGAGCCAGTCGATATTGGAACATAATTAAAGCACTCGAATTTACAAGGATACATATTCCCTGGGTACAAATACCAACCGGATATTGTGTTCATCTCAAGGAATGAAAATATGCTATATACATACAGTCCTTTATCCAACTCTCTGCTTCTTTACCTCTTTATCTTTATCATTCATTTTTCCTCATTTCCAGTCTCTTGTTCCAACTGATACACCCTCATTATCGACGATAAGTGACACTAACAAAGCGTAGAATGCAGTTACATATTAAAAGAGATCGTTTTCTTTTAGGATATTATTTGTAGCTTGGTAATCAGGTCTTGAGAAAAATTGAGAAGAGTGTGAGTTAAACGACGATCAAGTCGATTAGGCTTGATGACTACAGTTTGCCAACAAAGTGTGGGTACAGTTAATTATGATCAAAGGCGGAGGAACGACGATACATCAACCGTGGCATTTATTTAATTGCGGTTATTAATTTTCCTCCAGTTCTCGACAACTTTCGCCATTATATTTTATCATGCTCTACTCAAAAGCGAGCTCAAAAGTGCAATTTGTTCTTCTTCTTTTTGCCTTCTCGTATTCCACTTTAATGTTTGAACGTACCACCACCCAGCTTAATTACTGCAATTATTATTTACGCCTTCTATCATGTGTCTTTTTCAATTCTTTTTGATTACTTTTAAAAACTGGATCATAGAAAATCGAAGCAGAGAGTTTCTATTTTATTTTTTAAACATTATCGACATCAGAGTCATTAGGAACAAACTCTGGTCGAGCTACGTGGGGAAGTGTCACAAACTCGATTTATTCTAAAACACTAAACATGTTTCCGATAAAAAAAGAATAGTAATGTTTAAATCCTGACAAATTTAATTCGTCAACCACAAATCTACAATCTACCTTCAGTTAATCATACTGCAACTCACGTGGGTTTTAGAAAAGAATCATTACTTCTCGTGTGTCTGGGATACTCTTACTTATTTCTCTGTGTCTAACGTATTTTGTGTCTACGACTAAAATAAATCGAAATGTAAAGAGGATTCGTTTGTTGAATGTGTACCTTGTCTTGAATGGATGTTTCAGTCTACAACGATCTACTGCTTAACTCGTTGCTTTCACCATGCCAACGGATTTAACACGACGCGTGGGATAAACATACTTGTCTGTATACAACCTTCACGTCTTTACGGGATTCCTCTAAAAGTTACAACCATACCTACTCCTTCAACAGACTCTCTCTTCCTCTTATCATACGAATCTCTCCTGTAGATTTTTACCTTTGAATGAGAGACTTTTCTTCCACAGAATTGAAAATATTGTCAAAGAGGAAGAATTTTACATAAACTTCTTCTAGTGGAATATGTCTCGAGATATTTGATTTATATTACATCAAATTTATTCCTAAGTACTAGACAACATTGTACAGATTTATTTATTTATTTGCTTTATAAAGTAAACCCTAAGTACATACCATTGATAAAATATTTCCCCTAAAAATGTAATTGTACTAATTGTACTTTTCCCACTTCATGTCCGAAAAATGCGTCAACCCTATTGGCAGATCGTCAAATTGGCGGAAAGCTTGACGTAATCGCATGCACTTGTAACATTCGGTTCAATAAGCCGATTAATAAAGCAAGTTGGGATCCTGGTAACCAGCCTCTGTTTAATCGATCGTCCAACCCTATATCGTGGCTAGTTTCACGCCTGGACTGTGGAATGAGAGACGAGGAAAGGAGAAGGGGTATGGGTTAAAGCTCAATTGGCAAAAACGCGTCTAGCACGTCGGCCAAATCGCCAGCCAATCACTTGCTAATGGATTTCTGATTTTGGCCCATAAAGGCACATTGACTCTTGACGCTTCAAATATGGTTGATTTAAATTCACTAACTCAATTTACTTCTCGAGACTCTCGAAGCAATGGAATTAATTACAGAAATTGTTTATCGCACTTTAGAGGTATTTAAAATGTATACTTATGTGTTCCACCTGTTGCTTTCTGTGATGCTATCCTACATAGAGATTAATTAAGAAGAATGTTTTCATTCCGGATTTTCACTAATATTTTCATTAATATTCACTGATTTTCACTACTCACTAAGTTGTTCCCTATAATTGACCATCGTTGTCGATAAATTCGGTCAATTGAGTGAAAAATGAAGTATATAGATTATGAAAGGCTGTTTTACGTCCAAGTATTAGAGTGATACACTGTACACTGTGTATACTCAGTTACTGATGTGAGTTATAACCTGTCGTGAACAGATTTTAGAACCAGGGACAAGAGAAAGACATGAAGACAAAAGAGGACAAAGATAGAAAAGTGGAGCCTGGATCCTGGTACTGGCAGGCAGGACAATCGTGAGGAAACTCCTAACTGGTATATCGAACTCTATAAGTCCATAGACTTGTAATAAGTTTGGCTCTGCCGCTGTCCAAACAATAGTAACGTAATATCGTTCCTTATACCAATCCTTTTCGAGAATACTGACCGTCTATAAAGCCACTACAAGTGGAGGACAATGGAGTTTAATCGAAGTCTTTCATTATATCGGTACCTTCGAGGATCCTTTATATCTTTTCAAGTATTAATTACTTGTTTAATTGCAATTCTTTGAATGCTCTCAGAGCTTCGATTTAGAAAATCAATTGACTTTCAATATTAATATATTGTTAACATATTAATATATTGTTACAACATTAATATATTGTATCGGTTCAATGGAGCCTTTCAAAATTGAAGATTTAGAAGGTTTAAACTCACAAAAAAATAGTCAACTTTAAATAAGGTTCAGACCAGTCTGATAAAAATTGAATTCCAGAATGAAAATAGCTTTAAAGCTTTAATGTAACCACTCTGCGTGGGTATGGAAGAAAATTAACGTAGGTGTGCAAGTCTACACGTTCTAAATGTACCTAAACGACGGCATCCTGATTACGCGGGACTCACGGTCGACAATTAAGCAATTGGTTGCGGTTTCCATTTCATGTCGTCGACATGGTGCGGCACCAGGAAGTGTGGACCGGTAACATCTACCATGACGAGTTTAATCGCTGAAATCGAAGAACCAGGCTGCGGAAGCGCGACGAACCACTCTCTGGGTTACTTAATTCGCTTTAAACTCAGGCGTGAGCGAGGACTTCGCTAATCCGTTTACACGAGTTAAAAGAGTTTAGCTCGAATGGTACGATCCTTTCCATTTGCTTTGCACTTCACTTCTGCGCCAAAATTAATTAATTCTTCCTAGGAGCCTTATTCGCGATGATCAATTGCTCAAAGCGATAAAGCTCGGCTGACGTAAAAAATAATGAAAGAGCTTTCACGCCCCATGGCCAGTATAAAAGAGCTCAACCTTTTTCAAGCTACTCGCTAGCTTTTCTGAAGTTGATGGAGGAAAAGGGAACAAAAAAGATCCCAGGCTTTATTTGAAAATTATAAAATGACAGGTTCGATATTTTAGTTGTAGAATTTTGTTTTGAGACAACTAAAAGAAAAAATTAGGCGTTAATTAAATTTCTGGACATAACACAGTTTCTAGGTAAAAAAGCTTTCAAAAGAAAGTTGTCAAATGGGTTTTTAAGCTAATTTATTATGGTTGGCGAGTAAGGACAATGATCGTCCGAGGCAAAAATTCCATGGGCAGAATATAAAAAAAATAGACAAAAAAGTGGAAGGTACCGTCTGGTGCCTATCATGCCGGAAAACATCGATCTTAAGCTTACTTTAATTGGCAAAGTTAGAAGGGCAAAAAGTTATATTCGTTAACTACGAAGACTTGAGATTGTAGGGAACAAGAGGAAGGCCGGTTTGGACCAGTTTTTTTTTTATTTTTCTCTCTTCTATTTTATTGTATACTCTTTTTTTTTTTGTAATTTACCCTCATGCTTGAGCGAATGCAACGCGTCAAACGAAACGACTACCCCCCAACGTTTTCAGTTGATTCTCTTGGGTTTTCTTTATCCGAACGTTTCATTCTTCACTTCATCCTTCGTTGACGCTTGTCTTCTTTTTTCGCGATTACATGGGTAATAACGAGCGTGTGCAAGCTCCGAGAAATAAAGCGAGCAATAAGCAGCGACCAGATTTGAAAAAGGGTGGTGGTACTTTCATATTACGAACAATTCTTTGCATTTTCAAAGGAAAAAGTAATATAAATGATGGGACTGAATGAAATATGAGACAGAGAAGTAATAAAGAACACATCTTTTGGAATTCGTCCAAAGAACAATTATTTAGAAGAGGAAAATATTTTGTTGAGTGTTTCAGAAAGCCGGGAATTGTTATTAGTGTAATGAAAAGATAATAAAGGAACATAGCGAGGTGAAGAATGTTGTTTCTCAGAAAATTATTACTTTTCTACGCGCATGTAAATTTTACCGGTGAACAAAAATAATAAAAAAATATATTCCAGGATAGGTTTATTGAGAAAAATTAATTATGGCACGTAATTATAGAAGGAAGGTATTTTTACGAGAATACTGAATTTTTTAAAGTGAAGAATTAATATTTATTCATAATAATTTCCGAGCTAAGGCAATATTTTCTACAAATGTCTAATGTATCCTTTGATGTTTACAGAGCAATTACTCAATTTAAGGTAATGAAAATCAACTTGCCAGACTGTGCATATAGAATTTTTTTACAGCCGGATAATGAAGGGATCAGAACACAAGTGTACATAAAATCATTTCCAGGAAACGGGTCCATAAACTTCTCTTCGTGTCATTAAATCAAAGGAGTTTGTAATTGGGACATTGCTCATTCCTACCATTTATTAACTTTATGCATTCGCCTGAAGCCATTTTTACTTTGAAAAACTCACTGAATTATTCAACATTTTTGAGAATACCCTAAGTACAAAATGTTTTACCTTGACACACTACTTCGGAAACTATTTGGAATGGGTACAAGAAATTCTATTTTTTAATGCGATCGAACCTTATCCAAAGAAAATATAAATTTTTAAAAATATGATTGAAAATTCAGGATTTAAGAATAGAATAAATTTAAACTTTTCTCAATATTTTTATTTTCGATTTGGAACTTAAATATTTAATCAAAAAATGGTCAACTTGAAGAGCTTTCACTTAAATAAATTGAAGATAGTCATTCTTTTGTTAGTTTTGTGTAATTATACAGTGTATATTTTGTAACGCAAATTAGCGTGAGAAAAAGGCCGGAAGTGAAACTCGAAGAGCGAATCGGCGAGGACAGTTATACTCATGAAGAGAACTCGTGAAGGGCCCCGTTAACCGGAAGTGTGACTCTCGTGGTCTTTCTTCTTGGCTAAGCAGAAGCATCTGCGATTCCTTCAAATTCTCTCAATTTCTACTTCCATTCCTCCATCCTCCCTCAACATCCCACATCCCAATCCCTTTAACCGCCCACATTAAACGTTCCTTTTCGCCGCCCGTTAGTCGACGCGTGACTCAACACGATTACACCCGTCGAGAGTCACTGACCGTGGAAAATCTACTCCCGTGTTTTTTCGTTTTCCTTAAACTTTTGTTTTTACCCTCGCAATTCTCTACCTTTAAACTGTGAGACCTCCCTCGTGGATAATTTTCATTAAAATCGTTTTTACGTAATTCACACCAAGCAAATTAAATTATTCTTCTTGCTTTCCCTCAAAAATAATATTTTTTAATCCGGTTCTTTTTACACCGGGCGTAAAAGTATATGTTTCAAAAGCCAAAAAAACAATATTTTGATGCAAAATTTTTTTTTCAGTGTAGAATAACCTACAATCACTTTGCAATCGCCGGAAGTCACTGTACACTCATATACGCACATAATCTAACTGATGCGACTTCGTGTGTCAACACCGTCCAATCACAACTCGCGACTTTTTTTCTTTTCATCCATTCATGCATAGATTAAAAAAGTATGAGCCTTTTAGCTCCAGGACAGCAATGAATAACCTTTTCGAGATCTTTATATTGAACGCAACTCCCGCGACAGATAATTATCCTTCCGGCGTTCCCCTTTCATACTTTCCTCTTCTTTTTTCGCACCACACGCCAAGATTTATAAAAACGTTGACGGCAGGGACGAATATCAACTCTGGGGGGACGTATTAATTTCATTTTCGCTCGACAGTCTCGCGACTTTTCACACGAAAAA
>JAUEJJ010000046.1:4762514-4792937 GCA_032164275.1 Synergus coniferae
TTACAGGGTAATTTTTGATTTTAGAATTGGGTCTGAATTTGTATTAGGGTCAAGACATGTATCATAGATATTATAGTGGGAACTCTTCCTGACATACGTTCTATATATAAATTCCAAGATTCCAGGGGGTATAAAAAGAGTGGAGGGAGAACCCCATCAATATTTTCCAATCAGCATTCGAATGCACGGTATAGTTCGCGGATAAGGGTCCAATGGTGTTGGCGTAGGTGTATATGGTACTGGTATGCGGCATAGTCGGCATAGCGCCGCGACGCCTCGACGCCATATTGCATTATTAAGCACCCCTGCTTCTCCTCACCCTTACATTCCACTATTATGAAGGTTTTTCTCCCCAATGGGTACCCCCTGATCTTTACACGTTTTACGTAGGCTAAAGATTTTAGGACCGGTTTTTCCAACTCCAATGAAATTCCTACTGCAAAATAATGATTCATTCAGAAAAATGAAGTTTCACAAGAGTTACACAAATCACTCAAATATATTCTAATTATTTTAATTGTAAAGGGTAAATAAATATAGTAATAAAAAATAAAGATAGTAAAATGCATCTCGTGTTCAAATTTTTCAAAAATAGATCATTTTGTTCAGAAAAATTAAATTACTCGCTTGGGGGTAGGTGTAAGGTTCATGATGGCGTCACTATTTTGCAGTCTTCTAGAGAGATTAAATTTAAAAAATATAATGCTCCATTGTCTCATAATTGCGTATTTTAAACTCTTTTGAAAGGAGAATTTTTCCATATCGATGTGGAGAGGAAAAAATGATGGGAGCTCAGTATTGCAGACATTTTTTCAATTATATGCAAAGGCTTCGTGGAACAATTATTGCGTGGGCTACGCGAGTGGAATCAAGGAATCATTATGAATAAAGTTGTGTTGAGGCATCTTCTCCATGCGATTAATCGATGGAGGCAAGCGTCAGAGGTCAAGATGAAATCTTCAAGACTCCTTCGAGGGAATCTGTACCATCGCGGCCTATCGATAACAATAATTAGGTGAACGTCTGCTACGTCTGCAGTTGACACCTTCTAATAATACCCATGCTTCTTTCTATAACCACGCTTCTGAATCAACATTCAATTTACTCAAGAGTCATCTTCCTTACTATTCAGGAGCAAAATGTGTTCCAAGATTCCCCCACGTTCCATTTCCCTTCATTAAAAATTTAACCCATAATGAACAGATCTTATAAACACACTCGGAACATAAGTTCTTAGTAGTATAAATTATATTTTTATATTTATATAAATAAATTTACTAGACTCTTTAAAATTCTTAGCTCTTCTTTAAAATTAAAGGTACCTGATTCCAAGGTTACCTGATCTTATAGAAAGAGATTTAATTAAAAAATGAAAATAGTCGTGTCGAATCTTTCTTTTAAATAAATATCTCTTGTAAGTGAATCAGCATTTGCTTGTTTCAAAAATTTATATATTTCTTTCACTTGTAAAGAAACCCAAATTACTTGATGCATGCGTGCGTGAATTTGTTGATGCAAATGAATTTATCTCTACAAAAAAATCGCACTCGTTGCAGTAAAGAAATATTTATGATAATGAATTTCAAATAAATCACGTTTTTACACTTAAATTGAAGAAATGTCGCCAAATGATTTCTTTAAATCGTGTCTTGAGGCTAATGAGTTTAAACTAGCATAAGTGAAAAATCTCTTAATTGTAAGAACGGGAATCAAAGTAAAGCATTTTTAAGTTTAAGAATTTTCATACAAAATAATAAAATAAATACGAGCAATAATAAAATAAAATAAGACATATAAAATAAAATGATCATATAACTGCATAAGAGGGGATATACTTTTTTGATTAAATCTCTTTTCGCTCGGCGCCCCCATATGAAGTATTTTATTACGATTCTGTTATGACATCATATGAGAGAATTTGAGAGAGAATAATTTTTCAAACGAGAGTCACGTTCCTCCTTTTCAATTTTGAAATACTTGAAGAAAAAAGAAACCGGAGGTGGATCATTGGATGGTTTCCTTTTGTTTGATTTCTTCAGTGGAGCAGTTATTTTTCTCAGGATCGACAGAAATTGCTGTCCTATATCTCGATCTCGACCACCCTCTTCTTCTTAGGTGTTCAAGAGCGACGACAGTGGTACTTGCAAATGCGCAGGATCGCCAAGAAGTTTTCCTTCTGCAGATGGAGGATTGTAAAGTTCATGGCATCCGACGAGTCTCTTTCAAACCCTCCGTGTGCCCGCTTCTTTAACTTACGTCTTACTCCACAAACCACCGCAACAGGTAGGAGTCTCGAAAAAAAGCGCGAAATCGATGTATTCCATTTTTTCTCAATCTTAATCAAATTCAAAATTCAAATTTAATTTATGCATTTAACATTCAGTCTGTTCTTCAAAAGGCGCAATAAATAAATTTAAGATACTTTACTGCACCGTTTTGATCCGACTTCTTATTAAAAATACATCATTTTTATTCTTCCATGTATAAAGAAACAGTGAATTCAGTTTTTGACAGTGGAACGGTGAAGTTCTGTTGAGTTTCATCAATTTTATGAATTGATGAAGTGTTGTGCACATTATAGTATATTAAAATTATCAAAGATGGATAGAAGTTAGTTAGAAGTTAGAAGGCCGAATCAAAGTAGCATGTTTTTCGTTTTACTTGTTCATTTTCTCTAAAGTTACAATTCATCGAATATAGGAATGGATGTCCATGAGTTTCGATCGCGTGGGAAGCAAATGGTGGAGTATATTTGTGAGTTTATGAGCGATATTCACAGTCGCAGAGTGACTCCGGATGTTGGGCCAGGATATCTTAGACCGCTTCTTCCCTCAGAGCCACCCCAAGAACCTGAACCGTGGGATGATATCATGAGAGATGTTGAGTCCAAAATCATGCCAGGGGTAAGTGATTTCTCAAAAAATGACATATTCATCAAATGATGATTATTTATTGTACGAAAGTTGAAAGACAAGATATTAAATAAATTGCCATTTACTGTAAATTAAAACTGCACAGTATTGTAAATTTCCAAGATGCTTTCTCGTTTATAACACAAAGCGTTTTAATTTAAAAGCCAATAAAGCGCCTCAATAAAATATAATCTTGCATAAATCAGAAACAAAATGAAGTATGCTATTATTCTAAGAATCTCGTACAATTTTATACGTGCTTTTAGTGCTTTAAGAGAAATAGTTGAGTTGTAAAATGTCCCATCAGATTACCCACTGGCAGCATCCCAGGTTTCATGCGTACTTTCCGGCTGGAAATTCCTTTCCTTCCATTCTTGGTGACATGCTATCAGATGCTATTGGATGCATTGGATTTTCTTGGGTAAGATCATAAGCGCAATTCGATTAAGAATATTTCAACGTATTAATAAAGATTATTAATTCAAGAATTAATCTGCAAAATCTCGCTATGAAAGCTTCTTTCAATGAGATAAAAACATAGGGTTGTTGGAGAGACAATAAAAATTTGGTTGATACATGTTTTATAATATTAATTCGCATGCAACGACCCTATAGAGTTATCTATGAAATTCGCCCCAACTCATTTGGTAATTTATAAAAAGACAACTTGACGAAACTACTTTTTAAGAAATACATATATCGAATTATAATAATCCGAGAATTGAATAACGATCATCTCCAAATGATGGATTGATGAAAACTATTTACTTTATCAATCTTCCTCCATTTCTTTCAGGCTGCCAGCCCCGCTTGTACGGAATTGGAGACCATAGTTTGCGATTGGTTTGGTAAGATCAATATTAGTCTGCAGATAATGAGAAGACTATTTCGAAAATCACAATAATCTAACAATTTCCATTCTAATTTGAATAAACAATGCACACTATCTCAACATTATCATCCATTAAAAAAGTCTCTTTACAGTCATGTTTTTAATGAAAGAACAGAAGGAATTTTTTAATCAGAGGAAAAAATAAATAGCACGAGGCCAAATAACAACCTTGAAACAATTTCTAACAGGCTATTAAAAATTATAGAATTTCGCGAAATTAAATACTCATTAAATTTAATATTTATTAAATTCCTGAAGTTATAAGTACCGTACTAAAGTTTATACTATGATAAGAGCATACTAACATTAAAAACTGGCGGGAAATAGTGCCTTAATAATTAAGGATTATAATAATTATCTAATAATAATCTAATAATAATATTTGTAACTTTAAAGCAAAAGCTATTGGCCTGCCAAATGACTTCATGTACTTCAACGAAAAGAGTAAAGGCGGTGGTGTAATACAGGTGAATAATTTTAATTTAATATTTATCAGGGGATAATTTATAGATTTTTTATATGAAAAATACATTATTTGAGCATTTCAGGGCTCAGCATCAGAATGTATACTAGTTTGCATGTTGGCTGCAAGAGCACAAGCCATAGCTAGACTCAAGGAATCTCCGGTTCATTCGCATTTAGACGAAACTGCCCTGCTTGGAAAATTAATGGCCTACTGTAGTCGTGAAAGTCATAGTTGTGTTGAAAAAGACGCGATGATATGCTTCGTTAAGCTGAGAATCTTGGAACCTGATGAAAAAAGCGTTCTGAGAGGAGAAACTTTGCGACAAGTGATTATACCCAATCATTTATTATATCAGAGATTATATCCATTATTATATCCGAGTAATATTTAAAAAAATACTTCACTCATTTTTAATTATTCATTTTACAAATTCATTTATTCATTTTATAAATTAATTCATTAATTTAAATTAATTCGATCCGTTATTTGAAGGCAATCGAGGCCGACGTTGCAGAGGGATACGTGCCATTTTTTGTTTCTACTACTCTTGGTACAACTGCTTGTGTTTCATTCGATAATTTGAAGGAAATTGGACCCGTTTGCAGAAAATATCCTGGAGTGAGTATAATTAAATGAAATATTTTTACTGTATTTTTTATTCTTTGAGTAATTTCAAGTTGGACAATTTAATAATATTTGAATAAATATGGACAATTTAAAAAATAATTGAAATTTTTGAATGTTTATAAAATTTAGATCTGGTTACACGTTGATGCAGCCTATGCAGGAAATGCTTTCATCTGTCCCGAATTAAAGTACCTGATGGAAGGCGTGGAGTATGCAGACTCATTTAACACAAATCCTAACAAGTTTCTACTAACGAATTTCGATTGCTCCTGTCTCTGGGTTCGAGACAGATTTAAACTAACGAGTGCCCTAGTCGTCGACCCTCTTTATCTTCAGCATACCCATGCTGACACAGCCATTGATTATAGGTAATTAATTTAATTAATTCACTAATTCCTTTTTACTCCCTTCAACTTTTCAATTCCCTTCTGTTAGGAAATTTTGAGTAATTTTCGCGCATTTACAGACACTGGAGCATACCTCTGAGTAGGAGATTTCGATCATTAAAATTATGGTTCGTTATTAGAAATTACGGTATTTCCGGACTGCAGGCTTATATTCGTAATCATTGTCGACTCGCAAAACGTTTTGAATCGCTCGTTAAAAAGGACTCAAGATTCGAAGTCTGCAATGACGTTGTGGCAAGTACATATTCTATATAAATATATTTATACAATTATTTTTCTCAGAAATAAAATTATTTATCTAAGAGGAATTTAACTCGTTTCTGAAAGGTGAAATTATTTTTTTATAGCTGGGCCTCGTGTGTTTTCGAGCAAAAGGTTCAGATAAATTAAATCAGAAACTTTTGAGCGCAATTAATGATTCTGGAAAAATACACATGATTCCAGCAAGGGTTAATCAAAGATACACGATTCGATTTGCTCTTGCAGCCCCAAATGCTACGAATGATGATGTTGGTAATGCATTTTTAATAATTAATATTTTAAGATAGCAAAGCAAATGAAATTTTGTCATTTATTATTTTGCACTTAGACTTTTAAATTACAATTTAAAATCTTTGTGTCATCAAGAGACTAGAAATATTACTCAAGAAATATTATTTAAATTTAATTCCTAACACTGCGAGATTTTTATTATTATCAGATAAGGCATGGAGTATTATCACTGACTACCTGGCAGAACTTCTAGAATCTAAGGTACTTTTTCATCATACATTTTAATAAATGAAAACTACAATAATTTGATACTATGGCATGTGGCTGGTAATATATTGGATGTGTTTTTACAGGATGTTATGGATGAACTGGCTGATATTAGGGAAAAGAAGAGGAAGGCCACTTTGGAACAAAGAAGATCATTTTTCGTACGAATGGTTTCTGATCCAGCTATTCAACCAGGATTTACTAAAACACCGAATAGAAAGCTGGATGCCCAGGCTACTATCGGTGGCATAGGTTCCAATTCAAACACCACGTAAGTTTATTACATTTTTTTGGTTCAACGTAATAATTATATGTAGAAGATTCCATTTTATAAAAAATTGTCATACTTTTTTTCAGACGCTCGTGGATTTCATGGCCACTGGCGTATCTAATGCAAGCAAAGGATGCTGCCGATACCAGTGAACTATCTCTCAGGTGGGGGATTTTCAAAAAGTACAGTATTGAACAAATAATCTATTATTTTTTTTATTTTTTGAGAAATTTCACACTTATCTCCCACATCAATTTGGTAATAAAATAAAACTATCGCATTTACTTAACGATTGTTGAAATGTTTTTTTTAAGGTTTCGCCATCTCGACACAATGGTGAGATTAAAAACTGGAGGAACAGGAAGTCGTCGAGGAAGTAGTAATGGTGGCAGTCCTGAACCTTCTCCATCCGTTTCACCTTTACGTGGAAGGTCACCGAATGGTCGAGCGTAATGAGGCTAAAGCTCAATCTTCAAGATCTCAAAGTAACAATAAAACTCAAAATGAATTAACAAAAACTACAATCGAGCACTTGGTTCAGTTCCATAAGGCTCATTATAATCTTGATCCGAGATTCGTTCTCCAACCATCCAAACATGTATGCTCATCTTGCGAGGCTCAATTCGCATCAACGAGGATCAAATATTTAAAAAAATTAATTAAAATCTCTTTGAATTGTGGTTTTGCAAATACCAAAAAGGCTTGAAAGATTCCGAGCTCGAAAAAATCTAAGAAAATTAGTTGTGAGTTTAGCAAGTTCAATTTTGGATCTTAAAATATAGCAAAATAAAATAATTGATTGTCTTTTGATACGTAAATCGTACTTGTGAGTTTCTTTTTAAATAAATAAAAGATTTTTAATATAGGATAGAGTAATTAATACAGATTTAGTAAAGGTAATTTAGTAAAGGTAATTTAGTAAAGATAATTTAGTAATTTAGACTTTTTTGCAATAAAATAGTAATTTACTGAAGAAAGATAAACTTGCTTTACTCACAATAATTTAAAAAAATTTCAATATCTATATTCAATATCATGAATTGTTTTGTTTGTAAAAATTAAAGCTGAATTCCAAATAAACTAATTGAATTTTCTCTAAAGTGAATATTCTGCTGTTCAATTTCCCAATAACTCTTAAAAACAATGTATAACTTAATTCATAATTCTAAAACGCATGGCTTGTTAACATGGACTGTTTAACATTATTTGTAATTATTTTGTTTACTTAGATCGAAAATGTATCCTTTTTCTGGCCCATCGTAATAAACAATAATAGTTACTAATTTAAATTAAAAATAATATCTAGAATAAAATAATACTGTAGAATCTACTGACTATTTTGCCTTCAGTTATGCCTGACCATTCGTTTCTTTCTCTACTTAAAAATCTGCCACTTCAGAATTCACTGCATTTTTTTCTGTTTTTCATATTTTAATATTTTTGGGTAGTCAATTTTGGTATAACATTTGTTTAAAAATAGTCAACGATTGTTTCTCTGAAGAAAAATCAAGTGTAGGAAATGAAACATCGGGGAGAAGATTATGGATGTTAATGAGTGAAAAAGCGGGGGTGCAGAATGCGAATGAAAGAAGAAGATAAGGGTGTCGTTGAGATTGAGCGGTGACCTGTTGTCTCCCGCTCGAAGCTTCAACGAAGTGTTGTAAATGTAGGTGAAGAGTAAATATCTATTTATAAACAGAGGGGAATTTACCCCTATATAGTATCGGCGTTGGACCGATGCTCTTATATTCAGGCAGCGACTCCATACACCCATACACACACAATTATTATGACATAGATGGTCACTCTCCATACTATCCTTCTCAAACTTCATCAATGCAAACTACGTTTCGATTCTAAAATTTTAATAGAGAAAATCAACCTCAGAAATGCCCAATTAGTCATTTTAAATATTCGACTGTTTTTCTTTCTAATGGATATTCAATTGTAAGATCTTGAAAAGTGATCTACATGACAGCCATCTACACGTTTAGGATGAATATTGAATATCCAGATATTTAGGATGAATTTAAAAAAAATTGAATTTGTAATTCAATTTCTACGTATGGATATTATATTAAATAAAAATTTCATAAAAATGAGGTAGCTAGATTACTTTATCGTACAATTTGCATCGCTCGTGATCTAAATCTGACATTGATGAGAAAATAGGTCTATATAGTTAATGCTTTACCATTCATGGACTGGTATATATGGATTATAATTTTTGTTCACCCCATCAATAATAAATTAAAAAAATTACTATACAAATTTAAGCTTTCTTGGAAACGAAATTGTTTCTAATATAGATATTTGAATTAATCTTTAAACTTCATAAGTGTAGTAAATTTATAATTTTTTTTCTGCGTGAACAGGAAAGGAAAAATATATAACGGCGCATAAAACCGACTTGCGCCGTTGATGAGAGTATAGTCTCTCGAAGAATCTTGTTCGGAGAAGTTGCACCTGAGTTTGAATCAACTGCTGAATCCCGAATGGAGTCACTTAAGATCGATCGCGAATTCATTTTTAATTTACGAATTTCGTATCAAAAACTATAAAACAACACCTGTGAATCATTTTTTTTAAGTTTATTGATTTAGTCCGTGATAAATTAATTTGAAAGTGAGTAAAAAATTCGTTTTATAAATGTTCCGTTTTAGTTACGAACAAACGAATATTTAAATTAAATAAAAGTTCGAATCAGATTTGTTAGACAAAACTTTCCCTAATTAAACTATATAATAGAAGTTTTTTGGTTTAATAAATTGGTCCTATAATTTGAATATTTCAAATAATATTATTTTAAAGATAACTGTTTTAAAAGTTTTTATAATAATAGTTTTTCAAATAACTTGAAGGTTTTCCTTCGAATAAACCCCTATAAACTAAACGAGTCTTGTGATAAGAAATCAAATTTCTTTGCATTATCTAGCCTCTTTATCATGAATATCGAAGAGTTTCGTGTTCGTGGAAAGGAAATGGTGGAGTATATTTGTGAGTATCTTCGAACCTTGGAGGGTAAACGAGTAACAGCGAACGTCGATCCCGGTTATTTAAGGCCTCTTTTACCCAACGAAGCACCCACCAAACCAGAATCATGGGACGCCATCATGAGGGATGTAGAATGTAAAATAATGCCTGGTGTAAGTTTAAAAAATTAATTTACATTTGCTTGGACTTATTTATTTTTTAAACTTGATGGAAAAGCGTGAAATAGTTTGTAAGTCATGCTAACATCGAAAAACTATTTTCACTATGTTTTTAATATTTGTATAAGTCTGTATTACTTTTGTATTACTGTATTGCTCTAATAGGTTTTACAGCTAACAATATGTAACCTGCTCGATATCCAGTGTTATATCCGGATATTCAATACTTTCCAATACAAAAGTTCATCCTGACAATAGACTAGTATAATCGCTGTGTGTGGCTCATATGACATTTTCGAATTTAAGAGACAAAGAGCTATTAAAGGTGGCAGATTTTCAATTGAAAATACCGAAGGCTTTACAGCCAGTTGAAAGTCCAAAATTATAGTTTCTTTAAATTTAATATCTTTTTCCCTTGGTTGCTCAAATATATTTAAAATAAAGATGTGAGTTCATTATTTCAAGTAATTTCAAAATTATTTTAATGAAACCAAATTCATTTTTATCAATGAAGAAATCAATTTCTGCTTCCAGATAACACACTGGCAACACCCACGATTCCACGCCTACTTTCCATCTGGAAACTCGTTCCCCTCGATCTTAGGGGACATGTTATCCGACGCAATCGGCTGCATCGGATTTTCCTGGGCAGCGAGTCCAGCCTGCACAGAATTGGAAACAATCGTCCTGGACTGGTTCGCCAAAGCCATCAATTTGCCTTCAGAATTCCTCACCGAAAATGAAAGCGCGAAAGGTGGCGGAGTAATCCAAGGCTCAGCATCCGAGTGCATCCTCGTTTCAATGCTCGCAGCTCGCACCCAGATAATCAGAATGTTAAAAGAGCAAGACCCCACAACCGAAGACTCAGCCTTCCTCCCAAGACTCGTAGCCTACTGTTCCACTGAAGCTCACTCTTGCGTAGAAAAAGCAGCCATGATCAGTTTCGTAAAACTCAGAGTTCTTGAACCAGATGAAAAATGCCGTCTTCGCGGCAAAAGACTAGAATCAGCTCTTCGAGAAGACACAGCCAATGGTCTAGTGCCTTTTTTCGTCTCCACAACTCTGGGATCCACCGGTTGCTGTTCTTTCGACAACCTTGTTGAAATCGGACCAGTTTGTAAAAAATACTCAGGAATCTGGCTTCACGTCGACGGAGCCTATGCCGGGAGCGCCTTCATTTGTCCAGAGTTGCAACCTTTAATGGCTGGTATTGAACACGCAGATTCTTTCAATACTAATCCAAACAAATGGCTCTTGGTGAATTTTGATTGCTCCTGTCTTTGGGTAAGAGACAGGGTCAAATTGACATCAGCAATGGTAGTCGATCCTCTTTATCTTCAGCATGCCAACTCTGGAGAGTCGATAGACTACCGCCACTGGGGCATTCCACTCAGCAGGAGATTCCGAGCGCTAAAATTATGGTTTGTAATGAGATCTTATGGCATAAATGGTTTACAGAACTATATAAGAAATCATATCAAATTAGCAAAGAGATTTGAGTCGAAAATTAAAAGGGACAAGAGGTTCGAGGTTGTTAATGAAGTTATGGTGGGACTTGTGTGCTTCAGAATGAAGGAAAGTGATGAAATCAACCAGGAACTTCTGGCGAACATCAACGCTTCTGGGAAATTGCACATGATCCCATCAAGAGTAATGAATAAATATACTTTGAGATTCTGTGTTGTGAAGGAAGATGCAACAGATCATGACATTGACTTTGCGGTTGATGTCATCCAGGAACATGCTGCGGAAGTGCTTTTGGCACATTATGAGGGTGATGAGGAATTCTTGGCAAAGAGTCCTAAGAGTCCAGCACCTTTAGATAAGAAACTAGTGAGAAAGTTCAGCTTTACGAGAAGTGTTTCCAGGGCAGCTTACAGAAGATCAATGTCGAAGACCAGCCTTCATGATGGAGCTACGCCGATTATGGTGGTTGAAGATCACCACCGCCCTGTTGACACCATTGAAGAGGATGTGTTCTGTGATAGTCGGTAGACCGCGGTTCAGCTCACGGTGCCCCAGAAAAGGGATCAATTACTTTCGTTGCCGTGAGCTGAGGCCCCCGACAACCGGGAAGCGAACGAAGTTCCAGGATCCTCAGGGCAATCTTGTGGACAATCTGAGGTCCTGATTTAGAGTCAAGATCAGGATTGCTGCAAAATTTTTTTTTTTATCATTCTCTGCCCTATATTTCACTTATATCAATTTTCCAAATCTAATTGAATCTTACAGCTCAGAATTCTATATTACAAATTTTCAAACATAACTATTATTTTATAAAGAATAAATTTTAATAAAACTACGTGAGATTTAGAAAAAATCTCATTGAGATTTAAAAATTAAATCAACAGTTTTGTTTGGAATAATGCTAACTGCAGCAATTCTGAATTTAAATCTAAATTGAAAAAAAAAACATTGTTCGTCCGGTTAGTGAAGTTAGGAAAATGGTGTGTGAACTACTTTTTAATTGAAGTGAGGAAAATACGAAAATGGTGTGAGAATTGCTAAATTGTCGTGGGGCACGATTTAATTATATTTTCGTGACGAATCGAGTGTAAATAGAAGTGATAGAAGATACTCGAATTGTACAAAAAAAATTAATTACATATGAGAGAAGATAAGGGCTCAAAATTGAGCTGAGAACGATTGTAGATTTAAGGACGAAGCAAATGTAGTCTACAGAATAAGAATTGAAGATTGAATTTTGAAATAGAAGTTATAAAATAGAGAAACTAATGAAAGAATCAAAAGTTTGAAAATTAAAATTCATTTCTTCGTCTAATAATTCGGTATAATTTCAAGGCTTAATATCTGTTTTACATTAAATATACTGTTTAATAAATTATCAATAAATAATGAATATCAATTTATAATTTAATATAAAAAGTAATAAATAATGAAATTTATATTTTAGAAATATAAAATTGAATTCACAATGTAATGAATGAAATATGAGAGAAAATTTCAAGTTAGCATTCTTTTGATTGTATGTATATAATTTTGCTTCCTCATAGAGGAAGCTTTGTAGTGGTGACAAGTCTAGTTTCTAAAAAAAGGTTTTTTGAACATATTTCAAGGGGAATATGTCTAATATGATATACTGAAAAATTTTCCGGATGTGTATGTATGCGTGTGTATGTATGTATGTATGAATGTCACGCTTTTGACGATCCTGATTTTACATCCCACGATATTTAAAAAATGCATGCAGATTTTAGCCAATTCTTTGTAATTTAATATAATGTTATTATCTAATCTTCAATAAAAAAAGCGTCTGTAAATCAGGTACAAATGTTCAATAATAAATTTTAGAATAAACGTAGAAATTAAGAATTTAGTTCGATGCGAATTAAAACTTCAATTAAAGGAGATGAATAATTTTTCTCAAAAAAGAGTCGACAATATTTTTATATTAAAAGGGAAAACTTCCTTTTTTATATAATAATATCAAAGAGTAGGTGGTATAAAATGATTCGGTAATTTAGTTTTAATTTCAGGGTAATGGCAAATTACCACCAAGCCTTGAGCAAAATATGATCGATAAATTCCTCAGCGGAGTTGAAATACGGCATCTTTGATCAACTGTCAAATTAAGCTATTAGGTACAAATTTGGGAAATAAAACATAATTGGTGATAGTTCTTAATAAATACTAAAAATAATAATATTATTATAATAAAATAAATAAGTAGAATAATAAAAAATTCAAAATAAAAGAAAGGCATCATATAATCGAAAAATTTAGTATTTACTAAAAATATCTTACATTAAGGTGCACACATTACATCTGACCACACTGAGAAATAGTCACCGGAATCTTAGGTTTGTTATTTGGTCCCGTAGGTACATTTTCTACTTTTCTCATCACCAAGAGTCCGTCAATGACTCTCCCAAAAACGACGTGTTTTCCATCAAGGAAATTACACTTAGCACACGTGATAAAGAATTGACATCCATTCGTGTCCTTGCCACTATTTGCCATTGACAAAAGACCTGGAGAATCATGTTTCAGAGTAAAATTCTCATCCGCGAATGTTCCTCCTCCGTAGATGCTTAATACACCAGTTCCATCCCCATTCACAAAATCTCCTCCCTGGATCATGAAATCCTTGATCACCCGATGAAAAATAGCGCCCTTGAATCCCAAAGGTGCTCCATCCTTTCTGTACTCTCCGGTGCAAAATTGGCGAAAATTCTCTGAGGTTTTTGGACAAACATCCTCAAAGAGTTCAAAAATCATGCGTCCAATCTCTGTAGTTCCGACGGAAACGTCGAAAAATACAACCGGGTTGTTTGGATTCCGTAGTTGAGTCTGTATTTGATTCCAGGTAGGCATTTTGGAGTAAAAATGCGATATTTGACCCAAAAATGTAAATTCAATATCTTCACAATTTCACTAATAACTGTTTTCGAGTCTAATCACTAATTATTGTAATAATTGTAACTTTAAATTCGTTTAATCGTATAAAAAATGTTTTTTGCGCTCTTAAACGTTTGCCAATGTCGGCGTGTTTACTTCTGTTTTGAGGTTATGTTTGACGACACGACACGAGGTTCTCGCATTTCTCATGCGTATATAGTTTTATATGAGTAAAAGTAAAGACATTGTAAAAGTGAATGGCATCAGTTGTAAAATAAATTTTAGATTATAATTTATGCACTTGAATTTCCATATTTGAGAAAATAATGTGTAATTCACATTTAAATAGTCACTCAACTAATTAGCGTTGTTAAGAGTTAATGGACATTCGACAGGTTAATTAAGGAAGATTATTTTTTTGATTTGTCTTACCTTTTTGTTGACTGTTGTAAAAATCCACGCACCCAATGATCCTGTAAAAACGAGAGGAGTATCACTTGTTCACTATTCTTTAAATAATACACAATATACATTTATTTTACTCGGAAAACAGAACTTCAATATGTAAGTTTTCGTCAACAAACGCTTTTTCTTCGTAAATACGTGTCACGTGATCAGTTGGGTTCTATGGGTTCTATAATTACGCGGCAAATTTTACATTCAAACTAAAAAAAAAAGAATTGAAGTAGGAATAGACAATTTAGATTTTTAGAAATAAAACTTTGAATTTTTACATTATCCAGAAATTGTATCTCAAAAGTAAATTTCAATTTTAATCACAAAATAAACCTCTTATTTGATTGCATTTGTTATGTAAGTTCAACACTTACACAAATTAAATTATTTTAAGGTAAAATTTATTTAATTTTAATTTTTAAATTAGCAAAGAAAAGGATAAAACCTGAAAACGGAGTATGTGAAAGTAATTTTTTACACATGCATACTTATTTTTGTTATGTTTTTTTAATACATTTATATTCTACCTTAATACAATATATAAATCTTATTTTAACATTCTACTTTAAAAATTTTAAGATAAGAAATTTTGGTTACATTAATTCAGCATAATTGTATGATAGCTCATTAAAGAAAACTATTACATTAAGTCATTAACATATATAAGTCAGAAACTTTTCTCAAACATATCAAGATGGAAAAGTTAACAAAACCCAACTAAATATAATAACTCAGTATTACATTTATCACCACTTAGGGATTTAAATACAAAATATTTTGAGTCTTCTTGTCCATAAAATTTATCATTGTCTTTCAATTTCAAAACATGTTAAATGATTTTTGTTGATTTAAAAATTATTTTGAAACAATTTTGGAACGCAGTTCATTTTGGATAAAAAAAACTTTGAAGCTTTCTTTAGTTACATAATTAATTACGTGCGCGTCCCTCTGAAATTAAAAATATCACATACTTGCACACTGACAGGAAACATTTAATTAAATATGAATCTTCACGTGTTCCATGAGTACATTCTTTTCATCAAAATCTTCTCCACAAATTCCACAAACCAATTCCTCACCGTCATCACTTTCATATTCAACTTCATGAATATCTTCATCCATTTGGGATTTTAAATTTAAAACTTGCTTTCGTTTCATTGAATGCGTTAACATATTCGTAGTCAAATCAGAATCAGTAATGTGTGCAATTTGGCTCGAAAAATTCTCATTACCCTGAGGATTTGGAATAGCCAAAACGGGCGAATTTTCGTTTTGTTTCGATATCAAATGCAAAGTATTATTTTGCTTATTAGAGAGAATGTGCAAAGTGTCGGTTTTAGAGTAGGGAATTAAATGCACCGTGCCGATTTGATTGTGCCTCGTGGTGGCAACAGCTTGAATATTACTTCCTAATTTTTCCGAACCCTGTTTAATCAGTTGACTATCATCTTTAAATTGACTCTCATCTCGTCCTTCTACAATCTGCATATCATCAGATTTCGTCGACGTGATGGTTAACGTCATAGGCAAGTCAGTTATCGATAACAAAGCCTCATTTTGTTCCAACCTTGAAATTAAACTTTCATCCTGCATTTTTTCCCGTGAAGTCGATCCTGCTTTTGTCTTTTTTTTTGCAGGTTTCGCTTTTGGTGCATTGTTGTTAGTTTTCGCTTTGGCCTCAGCAATCATCTGATCTGAATGCTTGACGATATGCGCACAAAGTTCATCCCGATCTTGGTTTATCGCGCCACAAAGTGGACAAGGAAAAGGTGGTCCAGTTACTCCAGAATCGTTTTTTCCAGCGGCGTGAACCCATCTTACATGTTCCCTCAAAACCACTTTTTGGTTGAAGGCTCTTGAACAAAGAGGACATACATGTGGTCTCTCACCCGTATGAATTCGCTCGTGTTTTCGCAAAGTTCCTCCATCTCGGAAAGACTTCCAACAAAATTTGCAACCGTAGGGTCGTTCTCCAGTGTGCGTGCGATGATGAATTAAGTAACCCTGGCGAGAAGAAAAAGTCTTGGAACAAGCATCACACTGAAAATGAGCAGGACTTCCAGCGTGCATCCTTCCATGTTCCCAGAGACCTTGTCGAGAGACGAAACTTTTGCCGCACTCATGACACGTAAAGGGAGAATCTCCAGGATGTGCAGAAAGTCTGTGCTCGTCTAACTGATTCTGCTTCTCAAACTGTGATCCACAAACTTCACAGGAATGCGTTTTCTTCCTGCAAATAATATTGTCGTAGTTGTAACAAATGACTTTTATACAAAGTAATATTAATAATGAAAAGGTAAATTGAGTCAGACTTGGCTTGCCATTTTTTTTACCTGTGAATCCACTGATGTCTGAACATTTTCTGCTTGGTTGTAAATTTCTTCCCACACTCTGAACAAGCATGCTTGCCCCATTTGTTGTTTGGTATCCCCTGTTCGATGTTGCTCTGCATCATTCTTTTAGCACAAGTCTGCTGATGCGTCATTAAATGATTTCCATCCTGAAATTGTTTGTCACAATATTCGCACTCAATTGGCGTTGGCCAATTTTTCGTCTCGTGAATCTTTACATGAGAAGCCAAAGCATTTGCTCGACTAAAGCTCATGCCACAATGACTACATGTATGTCCTTTGTTTTCAGTCACTTCCACTTCAATGAAGTCGCTTCTATGTAGGGTTTCGACTTTTACCATTTCAGAATTAGTAAAGGAATTAAGTGTTAAATTGTACTGCCCGATCTGATTCGAGACTGCATTTTGAGGCATATATTCAAATTGAGCCACTTCTCCATTTGACATCACTGTAAATTCCTGTAAAATATCAAAAAAGCTGTTTTACGAATCACTTTGGCCACTCTCAATTTCAAAAATATATTCTGATTCTTACCCTAAAATAATAAATTGTTTCAAACCTTCAAATTCGTACCTGTAAAGTATCCATTTTATCCTGATTTCCAAGGGAATTGGTGCCAGCACCTTCGTTATGAAAATTGTAAGTTGGTACAGACCACTGTACTTGGGAAACATCATAATTCTGAATAATTTGCACTGAAGACGATGCAGCAGAAATATTCTGTGTGTCGTTAATATTATTTTCCGGCCATTTTCTAAAAGTCTCACCACTCTGCGTAGCATTATTACCCTGATTCTGCATAATAGCCCTCCCGGCAACATAAGTATGAATCTTCATATGATTCGACAGACTCGAAGGCCTTTGAAAATCTGCCCCACAAATTGTACACTTGTGTGGCTTTTCAACCTGGTGAACTTCAGCCATATGAGCCTGTAAAAGAGACTTTGATTTGAACAAATTCCCACAAGTTCTGCAGGAATGTGGTCGATCCACCTGGTGACATACTGTGTGATTCACCAGGTCTATTTTTCTCTCAAATTTTTCTCCACACGTGCTGCAAGTAAATTTCTCAGCGATACAAGTCTGATGATGTGTTGCCAGCTCCGGTGGAGTAAACAACTTGTCACAATTTGGACAGTTTACTTTTTTATCATCAAAACTAGGATACATTCCTCCTAGTTGTCTCAAAGCCTCGACAGCCATCGACTCGTCATCCCCGGACGTATATTGATGTTCTTCCTTTATATAAACTGGATACATAACAGAATTTTCTTCATCCTCGTCGGATTTGCCATCGTTTAAAACTTTTACAGCTACGCGGGCTTCGGTAATGCTCGAGTTGACATCGCCGACAGTTACTTCAACTAAATCATCTTCGAGAACACATTCTTCCACTGGTTCGCATATTTCTTCGTGGGAAATGATATTTTGTTGAATTCCGTCATGCACACTGGAAAGGGGAAAAGTCACGTATTCTTCGTTCTCATGAGATTCCATGATCAGTCTTTTCCCTGCTGTGGCAGCCTTTACAAAATCATATAAAACGCCCACTATGGGAACAATTATTCCATCACCTTCATGAGGCAAACCTAGTTTCACCCTTTTCGCCTTAAGTCAAGTTAGGTGCTGTCATTTTAAGAGATTTCGCTGCGGTTACCGATTCGTATAAACATAAGTGTTTTTGGTGGAAAATTGGTATGACGCGCTGGTGTTTAGAAGTAACTGTGGTTGTGAGAGATTTCTTGAGTTGATATGAGCTTTATTTCTTCGAATGCCACGGAAGAGGGCTGAGAATCTTTGTGAAATTTCAGTTCTGTAATGCGTATCGGAGTCTGCAAAATGAGATAAATTAGATGGAGAAAGTGAAAAGCTGAATTAAAAGGATTATTTTAGACTTACTTGGATTATTTTTATGTCCGGTTGATTATCATTTGATGTAAAAATTGTGATCTGGGAAGGTTAGCCTAATTTTGGAGTTCTGGACCGTACTTGGGTATGTATAAACTTGAAGTTAGCTCGTAATCGTAAATGTTATATCGAATGTATCGAAGATCGTATATCGAAGTATCGAAGTTGGACGGAAATATTCAAATTCGGAGTTTACTTTGTTATTTATAATCTGATTTATAATAGTAATTAAGAGTTATAAAATAAATTGAAAGTGAATAAAAAGGCTGTCTGTCAGAAAAATAATTATTTAAGTGAAAATAAATATACAAAACTTTATCTCTAAATTTCACTGTTTCACATTATCAGAGAATGCCTTAACATTTGTCTCACTCCCTTTCGTTTGTTTCAAATTTGAGGGAGTGAGATGCGAATAAGTATGCCTTAACATTTGTCTCTCACTCCCTTTCGTTTGTTTCAAAATTGAGGGAATGAGCAGGAATGAGATGCGAATATGACAAATGTTAAGGCATATATGACGATATACAGCATATATGACATAACAGCAATATACAGCACTTAGCAGCAGCAAGCAGCAGACAGTTTATTACCTGTTATGACTGTTATTATACGGTTATTGCATATATGTATTCTGTATTCATCCGTCAAACACTGAAATGTTTTTTATAGCTTAACGTGTTTAAAGATTGATGAAATTTCCCCTTTAATTCTTTTGCAAAATAATGTTGAAAAGTTTTACTTAACCATAAAGGTGGAACTCGTTTATATCTTTTATATACTACGGTTTTAAAAAAGTTAAAAGTTTTGAGGTTAAGTTTATTAAAACTCTTATCGTGACCAACAATTTGTGGTAAATTTGCTGCTAAAATGGAAAAAATGAAGCAATCTGTATGGTGGTTATTTACCTTATTTGGAATTCCTGTCACCTTTCCCTGGTTATTGTATTATTTATACAATGTCATGATGTTTAAGAGAAGAAAAGCTTTCCTGAGTGGCAAGGTAAGTTTTCCACATTATATACGTTTCGTAAAAAATGTTCCAGCACTCATTTTAGTTCATATTTTGTCTTTATACCCCTTGCCATCGTGTAAAAATTAGTCAGTCTTATTAAAATTTAATTAAAAGTTTAATTATTACCTTTTTAGGTCGTTATGATCACTGGAGCGAGTTCAGGTTTAGGCGAAGCTTTAGCTCACGTTTTCTACAGTTGTGGTTGTCGATTAATTCTAATATCGAGAAGAAAAGATGAGCTACAGCGAGTGAAAGACACTCTAATGAATATTCACTATGTAAGTTCAAAAGCAAAAGCCAAATTTATAAAACACGTTTTTAAAAACAGAATTAATAAACTATTTTTTTTCAGACAGTTCCAACACACCCTCCGGTGATTCTTCCGCTAGATTTAACTGAAATAAATTCGTTGAACTCTGAAGTAGAGAAAGTCTTAAATATCCAGGGAAGAGTGGATTTTCTCATAAATAATGCTGGAATTTCTTACAGAGGAGAAGTGGAAAATACAAATGTGGATGTCTACATCAAAGTGATGCTCATCAATTATTTCGCTCAAGTTGCTATAACTAAAGGTAATTTTACATTTTACAACACTAATGTTAATTTGCAATTTTTAAATAGCGATAGAAAATAATATTTTTAATAAAATGATTTTTATAATAGCTGTATTGCCGTTAATGTCAGAACAGCGTTCTGGACACATAGTTTGTATAAGCAGCGTTCAAGGAAAAGTGGCAATTCCTTATAGGTATGTATTAAGCATCTAAAGAGTTGTACATTACAAATAAGATGGGTTTTATTATAATTTATAAGATTGTTTATTTCAATAGGTCAGCTTATGCAGCTTCAAAACATGCACTGCAAGCTTGGAGCGATTCCTTAAGAGCAGAAGTTTCTGATAGAAATATCAAAGTTACAGTAATAAGCCCAGGTTATATTCAAACGTCTCTGTCTCTCAATGCAATAACGGAGAGTGGACGAAAATATGGAGGTCAGTATTTACAATTTTCTGAATTTTACACTTCTGCGGAAAATTAAAAAAATTTTTTTTTCAGTAATGGACGAAGCAACACAGCAAGGATATCCCGCGAAAGATGTAGCAGAAGAAATATTGAAGTCAGTATTAAATGGAAGTAAAGATGTAGTAATCTCCGAATGTTCTCCAAAGATCGCAATTTTAATTAGAAATTTGTGTCCTTCACTTTATTTCTGGATTATGGAATTCAGAGCTAAAAAATCGAGAGATAGTTCATCTAAGAAAGAGTAGTTATTCAAATGCTTCGATGAAGGCGTTAGTATTTAATATAAGAACAATTTAAAAATTATATTAATTTATAGCGGGTTGGAGTAGTGGGTAAATAGATGTTAATTTAGGTACTTCTTATTCGTACATAATTTTTATATTAAATAGGTGAGAGTAGTATTAAATTCTTGATATATTCAAATTTTACTTATGAAGAATAAAAAAAAGGAGTCGTATTAAAAACTTTGTTTATATACCCCTGGGTAAATGAAAGTTTGAAGCTTGTAAACTATTTAAAACTATACTTTATTTCTGTAATCAGGCATTTTAATGCGTACAGGTAATGGAACATGTTTACACTATTTACAGCTTATGTATCACCATAAGCGATTGGATTCAAGGCTGTAATATAATTCGCATAATCAATACATCTCTCATAATTTTAACAGATACAACGCTGAAAACAAACTAAATATTATGCGAGAATGCACCCTTTTCCAATCCGTACATTTGTCGCCTGAATTTATACCTATTTCACATTATTTACAATAGAACGTACCATAAAAAGTTCATTGTCTCTGTGTGAAATAAAATTAGGACGTTAGTAAATGCAGATGAAATGCGAAGTTTGCTGGATTTTCTTAAATTTGTGGCATATTATTTACACAAAGGCTGGAATTAAATCTTTTTCTACATCTTTAAACAATGTTTGCATCAACAAAAAAGGCGTATATGTACCCTTAAAATTGAATTTTCAAAGATCAATTGTTTCCGTCAAATATTCAGCACAATTAAAGTTCACTAATTTATAAATAATGGCATTTTAAAATATTTAAGAGCGATGCGAGTTTAATATATGCATTGAAAAATACTCTGGTCCATTACAGAAATAAATTGGTATAAAAAAAAGTAGCTACATTTACAATCATTATTCTTTACAGTCGTTGCTTGAATTATTGTTCAACAACTGCAATGCAAAGTCAACAAAGTTGAGAAATCTTTGTCGACGCTGACTGTGTGCACTGGTGTTAAATTAATTCCGAACTTTAAGTCATTTTATTAACCCAAAAAGAGTTTGCATCCATTCAGAAAAGGTAACATCTTAAACTGTACCTAAAATTTAGTGACTAATCGTTCGTGATTTTGTTCATCTCTTTCTAATGCCTGCCTTTACGTGTTTGTGTTATACAGTAAGATTTTTCCTTTTTCTGGGAACTAGGAAGAATACAATGTTTTTTTAAACTCCATGCTCTAACCATATTTCCTCTCTTCTATGCTGTTTATTCTTTTAAGTAAAAAATACTTATTTTTTATATATTAAAGAATATCAAATTTTTACAAAAATGAGTCGATTGAATAGAAGGTCGAATAATGATACATGCACAGATTTTAAGTTACTTAGTGAACCTATGATTACTGGCAGCTATAAGGTTTATGAAAAGGAGTTGGATGGAAGAAGAAAATTCGATATGAATATAAAATGAACTTATTATTTCAAGCGAAGAGTGGAATTGTTCGTTTGTTGTTGGATAAATCATTAATTGATACTAAAGTTAAAATTAGCAACATTAAACGATGTAATTTGGTTACAAATGAAGGAAATAAAAGACTTGAATGGAGTCTGGGAATGCAGAAATTTAAGTTTAATTCAAGTCTTTCTTGCGCCTTGAAGGATTGCAAGTGAACATAAAGTTTAAAACTTGAATAATTTTCTTGTAAACATAAGGTTTGTACTAGTCGATCACTTTTATAAAACGATATACATTTTCTTAAAAGAAGGCATTCTCATTTATTGTGCATAGGAAAAATAAAAAATATATAAAGTGATAGGAGGTAGAATTCAAGAATAGACGCGTTTTAAACAATTTGTCGTGTATTCTACTTCCTTTCTATACCATCTAAAAATACATAGCACTAGTTTGCATAATTCACTGGCAAAGTTTCTATTATTCTCGAAAAATAAATCACATTTAGATATCACAAAAAATGAGAAGCACATGTCTGCTTTTCAGCGAGACAAGAGAAAAGCGTTATGCGCTAATGTGAAAAGTAATTAATGTACAAGGAAACATTTCGTTGAGGTCGATGGGCAGTTTCAAGTCTACCAATGGTTTAAAATACGATTGTATTTTTCCTAATTCAACAAATGCTAAGCTATGTCTTTCTACGGTCACACGAGTAGCTCATCACGGCCTACCTTTTGTCTCTCTGTAAAAAAAACCCTTAGCTTGTGTAATGTTTTCTCATTTGAAGGCTTGATATACTTTCCACGCGGTGACACCTAGTGCCATTAAGGTAATTGTGTTGTGGAGAATCCTTCTCCTTCTGTCGTCTTTCCTAACTAGGAACGTAGGTGATGAGGGTCCTAAGACAGCGAGAAGCTCAACATGTGGTAGTTTACTCGTATCCGTTTCGACCTGATATTGGCAACAGGGATCAAATTGCCAAGAAACTGTATAGAGTCCACAGGTTATTACGGACGTGAAACCTAGTGGACCACATATATAGAGCTTGTCTCCCCACACGAGACCTGGAAAATACATCTTTTTATTACACAGGCTCTATGGCGATGAAAACAGTTTCAAGATTAGAAACATTAGAATAATTTTAATCTAATACTAATTAACTATTAATATTATTATTTCTTTACCTGCCACGATTGCAGCTGCACCTGACAATGCAGCTGTTTTATGAAGGCAGTTTCCTACGGTTATCCACCTGGAAGTTTCATCTCCTAATTTTGATGGTTCTATAACTATTAGACTGCATTCCGATTCCAATGCCCTCTCCAACTCATATTCGAACGTTTCGTTAGCATTTTCACTGTCATAAATCTCCCTAATAATAGCGACCTTTCCATCCCTAAAAATAAAAACTCATGAAAGATTCAATTTAAAAACAAAGGTCTGAGAGATTGATATGTGGATCAACCAGGATAGGGTTCAAAATACATACAAAGATTACAATTAAAAATAAAATGGTTGCTGCTTTCAGAATGTGACTGTGTTTTTTTTTTCGAAATTCTTCTTTGATGCAAACGATTGCCAATTTATTTTCACTGTAGAAAATACGTGATTCTTTGTGAGGCACTTACGTCTTTCTTGCAATGTTTGTGCAATAAGCTCTTACGTTATAGATATAAAGCACTCTTGATTACTCCAAAGTATCATGGGTCAGAACGGGGATTTCTGTCACGATTTGTTTCTCTTTTAAGTGTTATGTAATATCTGGATTGAAATTAGTCTCGATAAATTGTTTGAACACAAAGCCATATCTAATTCTGGCTATGACCATTTCATTGTTATGACCACTTGCATCAAAGAACGGTATTAACATAATATTTCGATTGTTGAGAAACCGTTAATGTAAATTTTGAAAAAAAATGGCTAACTACGTCAAATACAGCAACTTTAATGGCATTGAGAAATTTAAACAACAATCATTTTTTTAACGAAAACAAGTAGTTGATTTTGAACCAAATATTTATTAATCTTGAAAGGGAGTTTTAATAGACTAGGCCATAAGGTTTTCTTGTGAAAAGAGTTGATAAGAAAGGGAGGGAAGGATCAAAACTGGGATGCTGGAAACACCTGTGCATTGGTACAATTTTGAGGTTAGTTTTTCAACGAATTAGAAAAATGATGACACGCGAGTAAATATGGATAAATAATAGTAGCTTTTGATGAATATGACTTATTTTATGTATTACTAACTTGTAACCCGCTTCATCTGCCATCGGAACTACCATCTTTACCTTGGATTTTCTGAATACTGAAAGTCTGAAACCAGAAACGGTGAACGTGAACTTACGAACCGGAAAAACAGTTGAACCGGACATCGAACGTCTGAAATTTATAGTATGTAGCTTCTTTTTGAGTCACGTTGTAAAGCAAAGTGATTTTCAAATTAAACAATATAGGTTTTATTAATGGAAAAATACCTCATTTAAAGAAGCTTTTCAATATTAAGAAGAGTTTGCAGAGTAATATTTTTGAATGTTTATACCAAATGGAGTTGACTGTAAATTATGAAGTCTTAGAGTATTTACATTTTTGGATATTTATATAAATTTTAAGCTTTAAAATTAAATAATAATATAACAATTAATTAATATAAAATTAATTAATTAAAATAATTAATATATAATATAAAACACGATTATTTTATCAGAAATTAAATATACCTTTTTTAAAAAAATTGAATTTCGCGCCACTAGAAACAGTTCGGTGTTTGATAAAAAGATGGCGCTGCAGTTGCGAAACTGAAATTTTACTAATGTCCACGAATCAAGACATCAAGAGATCATTCAGTCAGTTCGCGTCAGTTCGCGTTCTGCAGTCATGCGAGTTGGTTGTGCGCTGCTCTTGGGAGAATTGGTGTTTACTCAGATCGCAGATGTCTGTCATGGAGCATTTTAACGTAAATATGCTCAATAATCCTTGCGTGGGGAATCTACCGGGTCGCGAATCGGAAAACGGTGAAGGATAAGTGTCCTTAACTTCGGGTCGTTCGTGTTCAGTGTCGTGGTGACTTTTTCTCGGGTTCAGGTGGTTGACTTCGATTGTGACAGCACTCTATTCACATCCCGTCCTTTTAGAGAGACGTTTTACACAAAATTTTACTTGTTACATGCTTCCACTTTATGTTTCTTCAAAAAGCACGTGGCCACAACGACGACTTCGCCCGAGTGCATCCAGTAAGAGAAAGTTGTGGCAGGTGAATTCCTTTTGAGGTTATGTGAGAGTATCCTCGAATATTTTTCATTGCAAATTGCGAAGTTTCTTGCAGTCTCTTATTTAAATTTTACATTCTCGGCTTTAAAAGAACGATAAGTGGATATAGTGCGAGGAACTGATAAAGTGCTTTATTATTGGTGTTAAATATTGAATCAGTGGTGTTAAAAAAAGAAAAGAACCAGAGTGCAAGTGTTGATTGTTGTGAGTATATATTTCACCGGTGCAATAGTAATTTACAAACAGGCGCGGGCGGCTTGGTAAACAAATGCTGATAATTCTGATGACAGTAACGCATTCTCGATAACTGAAAATACAAATTGAGATTTCGAAAATAATAACAAGAACTGAAGAGTGCAATGACAATCGAGATTCGCGCGGGCTGTCTGTCTGGAGTTTTACGAAGGTGCTGGAGCTGAGTGTCGTTTCTGCTGGAGGTGAATGAGAAAAATCTTACAAGGGAAAATAAGTACGGGTTCATAAAGGCAAAAGACGACTGAAATTACGTGAAACCGATCGGAGCATCTGGCGAACTCGAGAGAAACCCTCGTATCGAGGTTACCTCGTACTTCAAGGTCGAAGTACCGTAAACGTCTCACGTGCCAGTTGGAAATAAACAACGACGAGAAACCCTTCGTGCTTCGATTTTCTCCCGATATCAAATCAACGGGAACAGTGCAAATATTCAGGAAAGAAATTTCGATATTGTGTGATGCCGACTCGCTGAGGGTTTTCTAATTTTGACCTCGTGTCGAGATGTCAGGAGGTTCCGCATGTAGTGCTCGGGGCACTGGCGCCGAGTGCAGGAAGTTCGCGCCGAACATATTCAACAAGAGCAAGTGCAGCAGCTGCTTCAAGCAGAAGGAGGAGCACAGTGCCGAGGCTCTGGAATGCAACAGGGTGAGTTTATTTGATGGACGAATATATGCGAGTTTCTTTGGATATTCTATGTGAGGTTCTCTCGAAAGACCAGTTCTTTTCTTGTTTTCTCCATTCTTTGCCTCACTTGTCAACCCTCGAATTTCACAGTTTACGGGAACGCCTCTAGGGCTTTTTCAAAACCTAATCTAGATTTTAATAGAATAGAATACTGTCAGCTGGTGTAGAGGTTTGTTATTGTCCGGAGAAGTTTTTGTTGCGCAGTTCCTTAAAGGTCTAGTGTTGACCTGAGTCCTCAGACCTGAGAGTCAATCATAAATATTTTCAACTCAGAAGAGAATAGGTCTGATGATTACAAGGTTAAAATGGAGATTGTGATTTAAGTAGATTTTGAAGTATATGTTCCTAAATTATTGCTTTATTTATGAAGGAAATATTCTCGGAAATATTTAAATGGCTTAGAGTTTCAATTTCGTAGTAGTACAGAAACACATGAAAGTCATCATACATAAATACTATTAACATTGTTGTCATCAGTTATAATTATTTCTAGCTTCAAAATATTTGAAGTTGCAATAATATATATACAAGAATTAAAATTCCTAAAATCTGAGGCTCAAATATTAAAAAGCTAAGAATTTAATTCTATTTCTTATGGAATATTTACCGTTTATAAATTGAATCTTTTGAAAACGGTGGATTTCTAATGCTCATTCTAATATTTTTCATCATTTAAATACATTTAAAAATATTTTTAATCGACAATTGCACGAGATTTTGAAGTTTAAAGTAAAACTGATAATTCGGACACCTATCCATAAAATTATATAACTTAGAAATATATATATTTTGATGTTCTGGTCTTGTCGTAAAGGTTGCATTAGGTATACGTATTCCTACATAGCCAGACCGAGACGTTCAAGGTAGTTTAATTTTGAGAAAAACTTTAGATTTTCTTTTGATAAGATGACATCTTTTATGTATAGTCATCAAATTCGTGTCTGGCCATATAGACACGAAAGATGCTCGTAAAGCCCAAGACGCCAGTAAAAACGGTAGAAATCAATTTTACGTCTTGGAACGTAGGTGTAGTATACTATTCATAAAGCACAATGCATCGAACAGAAATGATCTCACAGGATATATGCCTGTCTCCGAATACTGGCTGGTTGTTTTTACATTCTCATTTTTTTCTCATTTGATTATCTTCCACTTTTGAATGTGATTGCCTCTAATTTGAAGACAAATTATGATTTATACCCTTTGGCATACTATAAAGGAATTTATAAATAGAATCCGAAAATAATTCCTAGGATTTGAAAGCTTAGATTTGAATGGCAACCATAATCCGTTTTTTTTCAGGTTTTTAACATTTGTTGTTTATTTGTTTTTTCCTCGGTTTTTTCATTGGCTGACTGATTTTTGTTTACTGAAGCTAATTTTATTCATAATCTTCATAAGGTCGTAGGGTTTGCCTCTTCTATTTATGTTTGTTCAGCTTGTTCGAATATTCGCCCTCACTTGGTCGGGGTCATTGCGAATTTTGGAATGTCAGCAGCCTTGCGACCTGTCCTGGTGCATTCCAACCGTCCTCTCTCCTTCTTTCTCTTGTACTCCCCTGGAGAAGAGGCTCGAGTTGTTTCGTCGAGTTTCATGGTTGCGGTATCTGTATTGGCCTGCCTCTTTCTTTCTCCTTTTTTCTCTTTTTTTTTCCTTTTTCCTTTCTCTCCCTCTTTCTCTTCACTTTATCCTTCATCTCTTTTCATCTTTTTTCATCTTTCTCGATGTCCTCCATATATTCCTCTCTTCCCTCCCTCCCCCTTTGCTCTTCCTCCCTTCGGTCGTTTGCTTTCTTCTTACACAGAGATTCGTAATACGACGAACGAGAATACAAAGATGAGGGCGAGAATATAGCCACGACGAGGAGTCTCAATCGATTTAAAACTCCGATCATTACTCCCAAGTCCTGGCGAATCTGAAGTTCATGTAACCCATCCCCTCTCCATCCTCGAATTATATTTCGCGTAATAATGCTCCGAGAATAATCACGAGCAGAGGAGGAATAAGAGGATGAGGAATTTGAAGGATGAAAAGGAAGTGGTTAACGCGAATTCCGATTTACTGAGCCGATTATTTTTATTTTTCGTGTATTGTATCCCGGCATGTGAAATACACGTCGTGAAAGTCTGTTTCTCTTTCGCGCGTGGTGCGCTCATCTGCGCTTGATCACACTAGAATCGCAGGTCATTCACCCGCGCTTAAATCAAACACCGATGTCAACAAAGTGCCACATTTCCTTTTTTATGAATACAGAAAAATTCTGGACGTTCAAATGAACGAATTCTTATATTTATTGTATTTTAAACCAGAAACAGTTTTTAAATATTGATTCTTAACATTGAAAATAATTCTGTTTCTGCTTGAGAGAAACTTGTAATGTCTATCGTTGTTTTTAGTTGGAACAATATTTCTGGATAAAATTGAATTGGGAAAAAAATATTTCGTTTATTTGAACGGTTCAAAACTTAAGGTACATTTTTTATGCGCGGTTTTCTTTAAATTCAGAAGGGATTTTAAAAAAAATTAGTTTGTTGATATTTCAAGAAGAAAGGTCAGGATGCTTTGAAATTATTAAATTAAGCGAAAGATGTTTTATTTTGATTGTGTTTTATTATGAATAATTGACTTTTTTTAATGATGATAAAATTATATTAAATTTCAAAAATACCAATATCTTAAAAAGTTGTATAAAGAAAGGAGAAATATGAATGTTTTAACGAAAAAGTTTCACAAACAGCATCTGAGTTATATTTCGTTTAATATCGTAAGAATAATATTTAAAAAAACTGCAAACACGATATATAAATATTGTTAAAAAAATTAATATTGCTGCTCGCGGGCACGAAAACCGCTGATGTAAACTTCATCGACGCAGATTTATTACCAACGAATTCGAACATAAACGATCGGATCCCCTATACTCATATCGAAACTCAGTGGTGTTCAACTTTTAATGTCAGACACGTTATTAATATACACGATATCGCTAAATCGTATTTAAAAAAGTGAGCACCACAGTAAAACCGAACCCTGAACTATAAAAATGGAGAACGTTTATTTCGGTTTGTTCACACCGAGACGCGTGACCGTAACGGGAATGAATCCAACGATCGAATCTCAGGGGGTTTTACATGTGCACGATCGTATAAACAGGGCATTTGGTACAATCTATATAAAATGATTTTTTTACTTAACTCTTTTTTACGTTCTTATCATTATTAATTTTCGATTCGATCGCTTTTAAAGAACGCCCCACGTGCATGAAAACCCGAGAAAAATTATCTGACTACGTAGGTGCTATAGGGAATGCGAGCAACCACGGAAACATGTCAATGGGTGCGGTTTTTCTTTGCCTACAGTATTTATTCCATTACCTACGTATGTGTCGTATCGATAATTTATTTTATAGAAAATAGGCTCTGTGATAAAATCAATAAGAATGTCCCGCTGATCGTGTGTCGCTCTCTGATATAGCTGAATTTTTTTATAAACTTATATGAAAAGCTTCGAGAAAGATGCGAGGGTCGTTCGATAACTTCATAGCTTGTTCTGAAACACGAAAGTTAAGAAAAAAAAGCTGAATGGTTGGACGAATGTATGGTAGATGAAGATCTTTTGAATCTTGAAAATTTAAGTTCAAGAAGAACAGAACACGCTCCTATTATAACATTTGAGAAGTTTTTTTATGTTGAAGTTTCGAAATCTCACGTAGTTTCTTTAAATATTTTTAAATTCCTTTAATATTTGAATATTCCCCAAATCAGTGTCAAGTCACACACATGGAATGGTTTAAGGTTTCTCAGCCGATCACCGAAGTTAAGCAGCGCTTGATTCGGTTGTATTTCGGATGGAAGCCGTGTAGTCTAAATAATTACTAGCTACCTAAAATATATTTAGCAAATTGTAAGCATTAGGTCGAAATAATTGATTGAATATT
>JAUEJJ010000046.1:4793037-4805098 GCA_032164275.1 Synergus coniferae
AGTCTAAATAATTACTAGCTACCTAAAATATATTTAGCAAATTGTAAGCATTAGGTCGAAATAATTGATTGAATATTAATTCTGCAAAGGTTTAATACTAAAAATAATTTTTTTTCAACATAGTTATTGATTAATCAAACGACCCTTGTATTTTGAATTGGTAATTATGAAAAATGGCGATTCGAGTTATTTGGAAAGAAGAAAATTATAGTATGTAAATAAAAAAATTGGAATTGGGAGAGTATTCACACGCCTTGTAAATTGATGAATTTTAATTAAAATTCTAATTTAATTTTATAAACATAATTAAAAGTTAGTGAAATTGATTTACCATGAATTTAGAATCGCTCGCGGCGTAAAAAAAAAGGGATGCTTTGTTTTTGCAGCAGTCACGTCCGATTATAGAGACCAGTCCTCAAAAGATGAATAGATTCTTATCATGGATAGATTGGGCAGTTCCTCGAAAAAGTCTCCTCGAAAATAATCAAGATTAGTCACACGAAACCCAGTCTAGTCTCCATTTCGTGGTTGATTCTCTGCATTTATTTTCTGGCTCTATATCTATTTCTCCATTTAGTGTGAAGATCGTTTTATCATCCATTTTTTTGCGCACTTTTAGTGCAATGTACCTTTCCGGTGAATATTTTTTTCGAATTCATTTCAGAATAAAATTTGACATTTTCTACTCATGTCTGCGTGTCTCGTATATTTTTAGATGGTATTTTTATTAGCAGTTGCATTGTGTCAACAAAAAACTGGTTTGCAAATGTTTTGACGTTTTTTAAATCCACATGAGAGTTACAATTTTTAATTGAGTGGAGCATTGACACAGTTGTGGCGAAAGAATTATGAAGAATGAAGCAATGAGAACTCATTCTCGGAATAATGTAGGTCAGCTGTGGCCGACAATATTATTAATTTCGAAGTTGTCAAATTGTACTTAATCGGCGAATAAAGTTATCCACATGTGGGAGCAAACGGCCCTAATCTCGATTGCCGTCGGAATCTCGGTTACACGAGCCCCATACTTTTTTTCTGCATCCACGCGCATACGTCTACCTTGGCTAATCATGATTGTAAACGACGGTATTACGTAAGCCGCGTGATTTATAAATATCGTATTTGGTGCAAGGTGGCGAGATAATCAGACCGCGGTTTCACGACTGTAACGAGATTCCATTTTGCATCGCGGCGTTCCTTCGTTATTTGCAAATCACGTCGATCTTTACCATTAACCGCAGGTTTCAGAAACACCATATACAGGAAAGTGGGTATCCCACCTGGAGAAAATATACCTCTCCGCTCGAAAGCTGGAATCAAAGCCGAAACGTTTCATCCAAGTTAGAAATGTACAGTACAACTCAGGGTGTTAAATTTTAATCCGAAAATGGATTAAAACAATGAACAATGAAAAAAAATGACAACTACAATAAGTACATTAAAAATTACAACAATGCAATGCTTTGGTGTACGTTTGGATCAAAATTTAACACTCGGGGATTTACTGTGAAGACATGTAAAAAGATAATAAAAGAATTTCAATTAAAAATATATGTCTTTCCAAATTGGGTAGCAGGAAGTGGCAGTTGACGTGGCTTGACTTTAATTTACTTGAGATACTTCATGTATAACACATAGCACTGCAATTAACGGGTAACTTTTTGGTGGTTAAAATGATCGAGTCAGCATACGAATGATGAACGCATCGGCATGCGAGTACAGTGGGTTTGCCTTAGTGAGATTTTTAGGCTTGTCAGACGGCCCAGAAAAGCGTTGACTCGCTGATTCGTTGTGCATTACCCTCTTTAAGCAAATGCGGACAACACTTTTTCGAGCTGTGCCGACAGTACCCGCCTATTGTTGCAAGGAGAATGCCTGCTTATTTTGGTTACGATATGGCCTACCTTCTACGTGCTGGGTATGCATAAGTATAATCATACGGTGCCTAAGTACTGTTAAAACGCGTATACATAACGTCCTACGTCTGGCCGGGTCGGTTTTACTCATCACTTCGCATCATACCCGAATATTTTGCATAAGAAAATCGTTAGGCAAATGACGCTGAGTGAGATCTCGCAAGAATCTCTATTCACTTACATTTTTCACAGTGAGAATATATGAGCGATCGTGAGTGAAATATTAACTCGAGCTGCTGAAGGATTTATTGCTTTCTTAAAATGTGGCGCTCGTTTCGTGCACCACTTTGCTTCGGAGGAAAGGAATAATGTAGTGGGCATGATTAAGCACTTTGGTAATTAAGTTTAAACAGATTTAATAATCTGTGCTTCAAAAAGTAATATATTGTTGTTGGGTAAAAGAAAATTGGTAAAATAAATTCGTGATAGGTTCTACGAGAACCTATCACATTATAGATTAGCATCTTATAATGTAGGAGACTTATTAGATTGTCTTCTGGGCTTAGGAAGCCGAAGGGTATTGCGTTTTGCTTGCTTATTGTCAAAACTATTACCACACTATGATTTATGAGAAATGTTTGAGAAATCCTCGGAAATTTAGTGGTGTAACGGTACACAGCGCGACTTGTCACCAGACGGCACGAAACAGTCGCTACCTTGAGAACCTTCATCCCAGTGAATGGATCTACGTTGGGTTACTTTACCAGACTTTACGGTGCATCCATACAGCCCGTATCGATCGCTTGCGGTGATTAATCGAACGTTCGAGTGGCGAAGGGAGGAGGGACTGGGCGAGAAAGAGGCAATAAGTCCTCTCTATTTCGTCGAAGTCGAGCTTTGCTTTTTCATCGTCTACTTCGCCATTTGCCGTAGAAGTCTTGTCTGCTGGCAAACCTTACCTTTATAAGGACTTCATTGAAAACGCACTGCACATCGCCACCTACCCCATCCACAATTGCACATCCAATGAGTGTCCACCATCTAATGATATTCCCCTTCTCGATCGTTAGTCAAGATAGCTCTGCTTGTTTTCCTCGTTTTCGAACTACCTTTATTATTTATTTTAATCACAGGGTCAGGATTATGAAGAAAAAAAAAGAAAGGAAAGAAAAAAGTGGGAGGAAGAAGGTCCACTGAGGAAATTGATAGTGAACTTTTACTTGATATTTTTTATTGCATATTTTATCTAATGAGAAGAACAGGTCCGATCACTTCAAAGTTCTTGTGAAAAGGACTAAAAGTATCCCTAGGATCACTTTCTTATCCCCTGGTTAAAAAAAAGGACAACTTTGAGATTTCTCGAATGGCCAGTCAGCTGACCATTAATTGCCCATGGCGTTTCAACTGTGCAGTCGCAGCCTTTTAAGACATCTTGAGTGGCTGCTTGAAAATTGATTGCCCTCGGCGTTGCAACATTGTTATACTTTTTGATCTCTGTGCTGAAATATTTTTCGCTCCTAAAATATGCGAACTCGTTTATTTAGGTTCTCGTCCTCTATGTCTTCGGAGAACCAAAAGAGTAAGAGATGCCGCGTGACAAGGGCTCTTTTGGTTGTTTGAGTGAGACTCTCGGCTGACATTTCGTACAGGGGAAAAGAAGAGACTAACAAATGCTCAATGATTATTTATTAACGAATCTGCAAAGTCGTATCATTAATTTTAAGAAATGATAGTCTCCCTTGACGTCAAAAACGGGTTCTAGAGACATATCTTCAGCGACCAATCACTGTGAGTGTGTTCTTCACTGAAGTTTGTGTTGCGACAGAAAAAATGGGTTTGTAGACATTGTAAATTGGAATTGTCAGGAATGCAAATGGGAATGTTGAAGAGTGGTATAGAAGAAATGATTGTTTTAATCTTACTACTGCAGCGAAGATGTACAAAATTGCTTTGAAGTCATCAGATCTTAGTTAGTAAATTGTACAATAGTCGGTTGCTTCGAATCATTGACACAAAGAACCGACGGGAATGATCGCTAAGGAGGCTAGGTCTTCCAAGAAAGCTCGAGGGTACATCAATGACTGATCTCGACGAGTTTACATTTACGGAGTTTCGCCTAGCGAGAATTCCACGTTCTCAGTAATGTGATTTCCGCGTACTGCCTGAGCTGCTGTACCTGATCCTGTTCCTACATGATTATACCTTCAGGTACCCTGCAGTTGAAGTAGTTTTGTGTGCCTCAAAGTGAGGAAAGTATTTAGAATATGCTAAGTTTGTCTTTCATTGTAATTACGTTCGAAGCGCATTGATTTAATGTAAATCAGATCCATAAAATAATCAGATTCCACAAATGGTTCCATTTGATTTATAGAAGTTCCATTTAAAGAAATTCAAAAATGGTGGTCCTAGAATGGTATGAGATGAAACTGTTTTGGAATTCTTTGGATATCAAGTGGACATTAGACAATAAAATTTTAGCTCTTGTGCTATTTACAAAAAAAAATTTGTATTGTCATAAATGTTATGAACTTCAGTTTCGTTTCAGTTAGAACATATTTCACTTAGTCAATGAAGCAATGATTCGCTCTTTTTTCGAGCGAAAGCGGATGGTGAATTACGAGGTAAGGACTCACAAGTTGAGGATGATTTATTCGATGATCTTTTGTATCGACGAGGTGCGCGTGCAGGCGAAAATAAAACATCGGAAATGTGGATCTCCTGAAGGTATATTCGTTCGGAATTAATGGGGAAAAGGGAAAAGAAGCAGCTCATGTCAGGATCTGCGTCATTTTATGTTGTATCCTTCTTGCTCCTTGGGATGTTCCGGCTTGTTTCCTTCCTCCGGGTTCTCGTGCTCGTCTTCGTCCACCACCGGCAATTAGCCTCACGGTCACGACAAGGACATCCACTTCGTGATAGGCTAAACACAGGTCGGCTACTCTATGAGATATTGCCTACCGATCGGAGGGCTGGGGTGACTTGGACCGGACGGATAATTTGCGATCGTTATGACTGGAGTTGATCGAGCTTTAAGTCGCTGTTAGTCTTCGTAGAACCGATCGCTGCAAGAATGCGATGTTCTGTCGATAAAGCATCTTGCAACCACCTCAACATCACTGCCCTCGTGAAGTGAATTTCGAAAGTTATTTATTTATTCAAGAGTCTATAAAAATCTAAATCTAGTTTTTTAGATGATCATTTCTCAGATCTCGTGATTAGCCTAGGTGTTAATTGCGCCAATGAAAATGAAAATAAAGTTATAAAATTATAAGTAATGAAGGTATGACGTAAACTATATGGAGAAAATATTTAATAAGCAGCTCGTAAGGTTTATATTGAATCCAGAACATTAATCATATCGTGTGTATTGAAATTGATATTACAAAATTGTCTGTTGGCAGCAGTCTTCGAAAGTAAGTTTTTTTATAAATTATTTCTTGCCGATGCAAGACTGTACGGCCTGAGAGAACATCATTCTGTCGATTCAGATAGCAGTTCTGTAATTACACTCGTACTTGAGCATTCATGGATAGATATTCTTCTGCACGTACGTGCAAGGCAAGCCTACGAGAGTGTTTTATTTACAGAGAAGCGAATGTTATTTTAATAACGCGTAAATCGCAGATGTCAATGCGCTCCCACGCCATACGCTTCTATCAAGCATTCATTTTTAGTACCTGTTTATTATCGAACGACGCGACATGCATTCATGATACCGGTTTTATGAAGCCTTCGAATTAACCTCCGCGATCTTTTAGAAATGTTTAGAGAGTTTGAAACAATTTTCTTTATATTCGTATTAATTTTCTATACACAAATCGTTAATCAATTGTGGCTTCTTTTCATCAGAATGGATATTTCATCGATGTTACAGTTTCGAGTTCGTTGAAACACCCTCGACGATCGATGGATCGTTTTACCTGGCAATTAGCCTTCGACACGAACCTTCCGATTGTGACCTTACCCTCGCGAACACGCGTATCTACCTACACCTCGAGATGGCCTTATTTATGCTTAGCTCGATTGGATAACTCACCAACCACCTTGCTACTAAGTACTTTGCGATCACCGAGGCGATCACGTACCGATTTATCGATCGATAAGTTTCAGTCACAGCTGGGGGATACTCATCTGAGATTTACTGTACCCCTCGCTGCATTCACAATTTTGCTATTTTTGTTTGTTCCTTTTTGCCAGAAATAAATTCATAAATTCATAAATAAATTCATAAATTCATAAATTGATAAGAGCTGCTGTTGTTTCTCAATTTGAAACAATGCTAATGGATTCTTTTGCACGTGTTCTGTGCAGCTCTTTGGCTTTCAGTATTCGTTGATTCTTGGAAGATAATAACAGCATCCATCATTTTAATGACAATGCCATCTTGTATTGCGCACGACATGCACGCAGAGGTATCTGGAGTCCGGGCGCAGCAAAAAATCGGGATGAAAAATAAGAAAAACAGTGCTAATTGAAAATGTGGGCGCAACCTTGAAGTGGCAAAAGCAGCTGAACGTGGGTCGTACAAATTATGTCGATCTTTGTGGTTGCGAGATCTATCCGTCTCTGTAATGACATTCCCTGAGATGCTTTCTGCACGATCATCGACACATCCGCTCCACCGATCGATCACCTTCCGTTCATTATTCATTTTCACCTTTGGCATCCTTCCAAGCTCCCCATAACGAGATACTTAGAATTTGCTATTTCACCAGGTATTTCAAGCTTCCCTTACAACGACCTTCAGGCATTTCTTGAAAATTGATGGATGCCAGTAAAAATTTGGAACCCTTGCATGTCAGGAAACTGGTCTTGCAAGTGAATTTTTGTTTCACGTTATGATTCATTCTCCATCAGATTTCTTATGATTCTTGATACCATATTTGGTTAACGATGTTTTCAAAAATATTGCGCAATATTCTATTGAATATTCAAACATATTCAAACTGTGATTATCTCAACATTGATGGATGGTTAATTAAGTATTGAAATCTAAGAAGCATGTAATTAAAAATGTTAATTCCGAAAGACGTCGTAAGTTATCTTATCTCTCGCTTATCTAAACGAGCACTCCTTGGAGGATCATCCAGGGTTTCATCAAAGATGTTTGTAGATCAAAATTGTTCACGTGCAGCATACTTTACATTTCTGTTTTATCTAAATAAACTTGATTTCTTCCAGTTGGATTTCTTCCACACATGGGATGATTTCAGTTTGGCATTTGTATATATAGGTATATAAATAATACATACACGAGACGGATTATTTATGAGGGTATTGCTACTCGATCTGGGTCGTGCCGAAACTCGAGAAGAAAACGCGTTAGGATTCGATTCGTTTCAGTTCTTCATACCGGATTCATTCAGGTTCCGAGGATTCGTGTTGTTTGGAGCGGTCCTGTGTTCGTACTACCGTGCATTCGCGTATTCTCGTAAAGCCGGTAAAGGTACCGTAATTTCAGTAAAAAGCGTCCACGATTTTGTCTCCTGGCTTTATGAAACAACTCGATCATCAATGAGTTGATCTACCTTATAGGCTTCAACTCGAATATTGTTCACTGGATCTTTTCCTTTGTCTCAAACCATGGATTAATTGTCCATTGACTTCTTATATTAATATATATTCCTCTTAGAGGCAAGACAATTAATACTCGATGGTCCTTGAACGAATTTTATTTCATCTTTTAGCCCGTAGGCAGTGTCGGTGTAAATTACCGGCTCGGAACGAATGTTTCAGTATTTCTAATGCGTGTTATTACCTGCTGTTGCGTGTGCCAATCGTTACTCGTAATTTGTCAGATATGCAAATTTCATAATTTACGTGCTACAATTGCCCTGCTCGGTTACTGGCTGCTCTATTGCTGGATGAAACATTTGAGTAAATGCAAATATATCGAAATAGATATTTATTCTTGCAGGCTTATTACGAATCAATTTCTTGGCACAGGTGAATAATTTCTTCGCGTGAAAGACAGTATCGTTGAATTCAAGCGCATCAAAGTGGAACACATATTTATGAATATAATGCTGAATCATGTTAAACGTTTTTTGGTCGTACATACATATATAATAGGTCTGTCTGCAGCTGTGATTTTGATACGACTCATTTGACGAGCTGTGTGCTAAATATTTTCGAATGAATAGAATTATGAGATGATTATGAGTCACCAGAGTTGATTTGACCGAAGACACGTGTGGACGATAAAGACACATGAGGTTACGCTTCCTTTATCACGATGATGGCGTAGCTTCGTGGCCAACTGATCATCCGACCACCATGAGGGACGCTCACTTTCTCCAATTTGTCATTGGAACGGCCAGCGATATTGCAATATTAATTAATCTTCAGACTGAGATCCATTCATACTTGTTAGTAAACGTGAATGTGCACGTACTTGCGCAGCTGCATAGGTATTTGTGCTCCACTGTAGTTGCCTTTTGCCAACTTTACGGTTCAGATAAAATTGAGAGCAGGTGGAAAGTCGGTATGGATCTTACGCTGTTGCTTCTTTCACATTTTCTTTTTTTGTAAATCCGAGTTTTTATATCAATCAAGCAGTATTACAAAAATTAAATATTACATGAAAGAATAGGGGAAATAGGGTTCAGGTTGTTATTTCTCTCGTACGGTATCTTGTTCGAAATAAAAATCAGTATCGACGTTAAAAAATAGACTATAACCGTAGTTGAAACAGTTCGCAGTAGAACATTGTTGTGAGAACCGTTTTTGCGAGCTTCCGGCACGCTTATCAACCGATTCAACAATGGCATTACGGTTCTATTGGAATTCGTTTTGTTGGCGTGATCTTTTCCTCCTCGCTCGCCATCTCGCTCACGTGATTGAATTTCACAGACGATAGATGCCGAAACGTGTACTGCGACTAATTACCAGCAACTTGCCTTCCTGAATACATTAGTCTTACGAAAGCAGATATGCAGATATGCACACGCGTACTCACTACTTAAGTATCTCCGCTTGCCAGTTCAGGCAATGCAAACAGGTGCTTGCGGATGTCTCTTAACTTCTAAACATTGCTTTTCCTTCTATTCAAATAACCGGTACTTAATTAGTTTTAATAATATCCATCTATCTCTGATAAACGATACCATTAATTGCATTGAAAAACTTGCAATCGACACTGTTTCCGGTTTGAAAGCGTTTAAAATCGTTCAACACATTCACGCCTCCATCTGACGACTTCATAAATTAAATGATCAATAATTTGAAGCAATGAATATTGGGATCAATATTCCAAATTACAATGATTCGAATGTTAAATACATTGCTCTAGATATCTCAATTGAATACGGATAATTCAGAGAAAAGTGTAGATCAGATTAAAGCGATTGCGATAACTTTTTTGCTGAAGAGTCATTTCGCCATCGAGTCATGCGTAATAGTAAATTAATATCGGGAGACAGAAGAAAGGAGCACGCATTGTAAAGTGTTAATGTTATGCCGAGCGGGAGCACTGCGTATCCGGTGCTACGTATGCTGTTCTTATGTATGTTGTCTTGTGTTGTGTAAACCGCGGGGACAGTGAACGTACGTTCACGAATAAGTGAGGAAAAGGGATAAAGATATAGATAAAAAGAGAGATGGTAAATTAGACTTGCAACTACATTACACAACTCGTGTACGCTTGGCGTATGTCGCCCCACGTGGGAAGATGTAGGCGCGTATGAAGTGCGTGTGAGAGAAGTTTTTTTATCAGCTCTCAAGAGTGACAATGAAGCCTTTTCAGTTAGTGATCTGATCCTCTAAAATCTAACGCAATCACTTCACGTGATTCGTAAATACAGTTTTTTACTCATGCGCGAGTCATTTCTTTCGTTATTAAAACATTGTGTATCTTACTCTGTGTCAACTCTTTTCTGATTCTACAAGTAAAAAAAGAATTAATAAAGTAAAAGGAAAAGTAAAAAAGGAAAAGGAAAAGTAAAAAAAGGAAAGTAAGAAAAAAGTGGCATAAGTAATTGCTGGGCCCACAACCTGTTTACGGTGAACATGTATAGGGTTTTTAGATAGTCTACTTCAAGTGGGATAGAATAAAATTGTTTAAAAAGGCAACAGCTGTTCATTTACAGAGAAATAAACGATGTACTTGAGGCGATTCAAGATGGTCTCAAATAGCAGGAAGAAATTTCATTTGAGTCAAGTTCCACTGAATTTCCTCCTACACTGTCATTCGAGAAGATACCTCTCGCCCGCAGCACATCCTTTTCTGCGAGTTCAAACAAACGCTATTCCCGAGGATTTTTTTCTCACACGCGAATTCAATAGTCTCTTTAGTAATGCTCAGATCTTCTTTTCTATTGCAGGGCCGTAGCTCGTAAAAGTCAAGAAGGCGACTAATTTACGCGACTGTTCGACTAATTTGCGCGAAACGATTACCCAATGTACTGGAATTGCGATTCGTGGGCGTTGCGGTACAGATCGTAAAATTGCTCATAAACGGTTTAAGTTAAGGAGCCGACATGTACTTCCGTGACCGGAGTCACGACCATGGCGGGAATTTTATGGCCTAGCGAGGGCGGAATTTCTGCCGAAATAGTTGTTAGGATGAAGTTGAAAAATGAATTCTTGTTCTGTACTCTGTACTCTCAGACCCCTCATTTTTGAAATGATTTCAGTCGCGCATTAGTCTGAGCGACAGGTGGTCGCCCGAGGAAGTACATTTATTTCAGAGTTATTCCAAAGTTATTTCTTGAGAACAAAATTTGTTCGAAACGTTTTTCTTTTTCCGACTTGATGCGAAATAATGTAACTATAGAAGTCTCTCCATGTCTTCAGAGAGTAAATATATAAATAGTTTTTATTTCTCAAGAATTTGCATTTAGAAAACATTATGGGCATGATGTAAATTATAAATCTTATTACATACTAATGGATATGTCTTTTCTGCTCTTTGAATTTTTATTAGATTAGATTTTCTTGAAGTAGCTGGAATCAGCCAGACTGTTTAGTTTCCAAACCACGCAACATCTTTTTCCCACGTCTTTTCTTTCCCAGTATCAGAGACTGGAACAGGAGACAGTCAGGCTCAAGACGAAAGCATTATAGTTAAGCATGTTGCAGTTTAAGTTCGCACAACCACAATATCGATTCAAATTATATTCCTCGAGTCATAATTAAGCGCTCATTTATGGGGTTAATTTTGTTAATTTTGTTAATTTTGTAACCAAGTAATTACTCGGATTATGTTCTACTGATGTGGCCCAGATTCTTTATATCTCTTTTAAAAGTTATTCTTACATCGCTGAAGATTATAATAAGAAAGTTACAAACACGTAACGAAAATTCTTCTCGTGAATGTTATTTCATCGGATTACTGTAGGCAGTCACGCGTGCACAATGCTTTTTCTTGATATTTTGAAAGGAAATAGGTAAAGATCCATCGATAAGCGAATAGACAGATGATGAATCGATTTTAAAAAATAAATTGCTCCAGCGACTCTCGAAACTGTAGATCATATCTGTTCTTGAACAAAAGGAATTCGAAATATCGAGTCGATTAAAAAAACGAATTTTATTTCTGAGAAAAAAGTATTTTACTTATCTCCAAAACTATTCGCTCTTGAGTAATAAATAATTCTGTCTTAACCCACGAGTGTACTACAATTTTAAATAAAATTTTAAACGCACAAAAACATTGGCATTTTTACGAGTTTGAAAGTAAAAACTCGCTGAAAACATTCCTTACCGTCGTTAGCAGATTATGATAATTTGTATTTCAACGCACTTGTTCTCATGGCAGGGACTCTTGTTCACACCAATTATTTTTCCAGTTGCTGTACTTTAGATTTTAGAACCACAGACAATATTTATTCATTCGATCTGAAACTGTAATATAATCCACTACTTCTGGCAGAAAATGTATACATAAATCGAATGTGTTAGTCATTCAAGGATATCGAAATCAATCGCACAAGTGACCTTAAGACTAGAGACATACTGATATTGCACTAGTGCGTCGGAAACTATCGAATCGAATCGATTTGTAAAGCTAATCGTAACCACCGATCCTTTCTGAAACAGGGATTATTTACTTCTAACATAAAACACGAATATCTCTCTACATTCTGATGTTTATGGATCTGCGAAAGTTTGAGGCAAATTGTAATATAATACGAAAATCGATACCCGTCGTGAATACGAAATCAAACGAGTCATTGATTTTTCCTTTTAACCCGTGTTTGTTTAGT
>JAUEJJ010000046.1:4845544-4858497 GCA_032164275.1 Synergus coniferae
GAGGAGTTATTTACCTTTACCTCGAAAGTTATTCGAAAATGGTTGAAATTTCGTTGCTTCATAACCCCGTCATTAAAAATCAAAAGTAATCTCTTCATGTCGCTAACATCGTACCCGAAATAGTTGTTCCTGACTTGAGAGAGGCTTTTGCTCTTGGCTTTGTTGTCTTTTTCTGCTAACATTTTATTGACGGATGATTGCTCCGGATCTCTGAAGCATCTTCGTGACACGGTGTCATTTGAGTAAATCGCGAATCGCCCCAAGGTGTTCGAGATCCGGATCTGAGGCACTCGAGTCACCTGGAACGTATTTGTGATACGGAATCATCGTAATGGAACAATGAGATTACAGAATCAACGATCCGTGGACTGGTAGTGTACCAAGCGGATCAGGCTATCAAAAAGCCGGAGGCGATTGAACGTGGATTGTTTCTCTCGCGTTCGATCTTGGGTTTGAGAGAAGGATGCGTGAGAGAAGCGATGAGAGGAGAGGATATCGGGAGGCTGACCGGGAAGGCATAAAGATCCTTTTCGCAGACAGTGTACTTGTAGCAGGCCTAGTCATGGCCTAGTGACTTAGATAAAATGCCCCGCATTGTTCTTGCCAATTCATTACTTCGGCAGGCGAGCCACCATCCTATCGCTGATTCGCTCTATGGAAATGGAGCCGGCGGCTTCTTCGCGATCAGAGAAATAGAGAGAAAGAGAGTGAGAGAGAAAGAGAGAGATATATATAGAAATGGGAAAAAAGGGAATTCTAAAAGCAGGAATCTATCTCCTGGCAGTGATCTCACCGAACTGGCAATACACGAAGACCGCGAGCGAGGAAACTATGTCTCGCAATCAGCGCTGCCTATCTGGACGATGTTGCGATAAATCTGCCTTTTTCTTGAACATTCCTCAGATAAGTGTATCGGTAGCTGAGAATTCTAGATAGCTGCTGGAATTAACGCCGAACGTAATCAAATCCACATGCTCGAAAAATGTCGCTTTATCTTGGAGGACAGATTAAGGCCGAGAACCAAAGCCACGCGTTGACTTCCGTCTAACCAAGTTGGGCTCCAAGAATGTCGTTTCGGATAGAACGAGAGATAGAATGTTATACCTAGAACTTATCTAACATCCATTCTCCTTCGGAAGTTTTGAAAATTTTACTTCCCGGTATCTTGTTAATTAAAGTTGTCCTTTTTAGGTTCTACCAGGTTCCATATATATAATATATACCTATATCTTTTATTGGTAAGTTTCAGTCAGTGAAACTCACGTGAAAACAAGCAACTTAAAGTGTTCTATGAAAATAACTCTGAAATAACATAAAAAATAGTAATGTCTAATGATATTTTATTCAGATCATTTTGCTCGAAATTGAATGGTTTATCCTCGGCTCTACGCTCATAATTAATCACGTCGACTGCGACCCACGCAGATGATTAATGGCAATCTCATAACCACACTTACTGGCTACCATTCAGAAAATTGCACCCTCAAACCAGAAATTTCTACACGTTTCTGATCCGCCCGTCGATCTACTCATGACCTGTGACCGCACTGACCTTATCACAAATTGGAGCAGTGCCTGTCCAAGTCAAGCGATCTGTCATTAATGAAATTAAAATTGCGCCATCGGCATCGATGTAAGGTGAGGTGAGCATTTAACGCGAACCAAGCATTTCTGCAATAAATCAACCTAATCTGACCCGGGTTGTTATTGCGATCAGTGTATCTGACACAACACGCCTTTAGTTATAGAGTATCTACAAACGGTCTTGAAATTACTGTTTGTCGACTCATTTACTCCCGACTTGATTTACTACCACTCTGATTTGCATACCCCACGCAGAGAGAATAGTTTCGGCAATTTTAAATTATTTTCCTCACTCTCTAATCTAAGCCTCTTAAAAATTCCCAACGAGTGTATTTACTTGGTGAAAATGATGGATTTATTCGTTTGAGATTGCGAAGTGATAAATGATCTTTATGATACTCAATCAATGAAATATCTCTCGCTGTTCATGCTCAAGTATGTTCTACTGTCCGAGATTTGTGGATTTGACGAAATACTTCTGTTGCTTAATGGAATTGTAAAGAAGGCTCGTAAGCTTTAAACCGTAAGTTTTAATTGAAATGAACTTTACGATTAAAAAAGTTGCATGAGAAATAATTAAGGGTTTTTAATGAGTTTCAATTTTTTCCCCGAGGTCGTGCACGCGTTTATGCATTGCGTAGGTAGAGCGCGGAATGACGGCAAACCTTCAAGTGTGAGACAAAAAAAACAAATTATACGGGAATCTCATACTCTCTGGATTCGGAAACCGGAACGAAACGAAGTGGTTCCTCACAGCAGGTTTTACGCCCGCCTTAATATACACGGTAAAGGCCGTGTATATTCGCTTCGCTAATTGATTCAGAAACAAGAATTCTGACGCCACTTCGAATTCCTTCTTCCGTGAAAAAAAAAATTAACAAAAATCGGGACACAAAGGTTGTCAGAGGTCGTCAATCAAAAAAAGGGAGTCATAAGTCAGTCGGTCGGCGACAAGGTTTTCGTCACGGTCAGAACTGAAAGTTGCACGACTTCGGACGTCTTTGTATTTATCTGCAAGTATTTATTAACCAGAGTCGTTTTTATATGAGTTTTATTTTTTTTAAATGGTGCCCAGCGTAGAAAGTAAATGAAAGAAACTTCTTTATCTATTACTCTCTAAAACTGAATCCGTGAAAATTCGCTAAGAATCAGTGAAAAGTCACTAAAATTTTCAGTTACTCACTAAACTACTGAAAATTTCAGTGACTTTTCACTGATTTCCAGTAGATTTATCACTGATTAAAATCGTGAGAAATGAGTCACTGAGAATCAGTGGAATTTGACTGATAATCAGTGGAATTTCACTGATTCAAGTTTAGAGAGTAAGATGATGAAGTATTTAGTCGAGCTTGATTTTGTCAAACAAACATAAATTATTTTCTGAGCGGTATACCGGACAGGAAATTAGCGAGTGGAACGTTGGTGAAGCGCCACACTTGAAATTGAGCAAGTCGATGAAGGAATCTATACCTCTAGAAAGCGATACCTATTCCTCGTATGCCCGCTTGGTCACTCGGGGCCGAAGCGCGATTGAATTACCGCTATCGGATGCGATTGGCAGTCTTCGATCTCTTACAGTGGGTTCGCGTGTCACGATATTTTATACGTGCACTGCGTTTTGTCCAGACGCATACATGCATGCAAAACGGGTTCAGTAGGAAAAAAATGTCTGGTCGGGCGCGGATCACCCAAAATAAAATAATTATTCAATAAAATTACAGTAGACTATCGTTAATATTAAAAGACTTATTTTAGTGGCAATTATTTTCTTCTGTTTTTTTTTAATCGGAAGTATTTTGCCTCTCGAGGTATCTCATGAGAACGGTTGAATTATTTCGTGCGCGAGAGATCGCCTTGTGAATAAGCTACGTAATAGTGCGCGTGTTTATCTTGCTGTGGGAAAATTTTGATTGGTCGCGCGATTAGGAAGCGATTGGTAGGTTGCACTACGTACTATGAATTATGAGACGGCGAGATGAAAAAAAAGCGATCTTACACGCATGGAGAGGGAAGAAAAAGGTTCTCGCTGCTTTTCAGGACAACTTACTAATTTATTATCGATGCCAGTCGGATCAAAGTTCATCAATTCACTTACTAGACAACGAAATGTTATGTTTCAGTAGATTTGCTTTATTAGGTGTAATAACAATAATGCAGTGTGTAATACATATTTTTTATATTTCGTATTTCCACTCCTACTAATGTATGTAACCTAATGTGGGAAAATTCTTGATGTGACACGATAAAGACAATTTATAGCAGTTGACGTAAATCTAATCTTCGGCTTCGGAACCAATTTAGTGGCATGAGAATTGTTGAAAAAACCGGCCTGGCAATAATCATTGCCAGAGTTTCTATAGAAAGTCTCTGAATTAATAGAATTTATTCCATTAAGTAACTGACTCTTGTGTTCTGTCTTCTTGTCTAGTACCAATTATCTCATCTTGAGGTTGGTCTTTCAGAGCCGTGACCACGTGCTTTAGGCTGATTATGCAAAGTTTCGCTAAATTCAGCGTGATTCGTAGACAAGCGCTATTTGGTAAAGGCATGCACTCGATGTAGGAGTACGCCATCGTGACTTCATCGTCTGGCACTTCTACACTGTCTATTGTTCTATCAATAGAGTCCAACTACTCTCCAATTGTGCATTTCACTATCCCATTCCAAACGTAAGTAAATGTTGACATTTTCAGTGTGATGTGGTTTAACAGTCCCTTATTTGATATTTTAAAAATGTCTGGGACTTTGTCAAAGCTTTAGAATATAAGTATTAAGTACAATGCAAAATTGTACACAATACTTTTTATGTAAATTGCAATACACGTGATGCAAGATTACATTACATTTACTACTTTAGTTTATATAAAATTTTCTTCTGGAATACCTTTTCTAATAAATTTCTATAAAAAGATACAATTGAACAATTTAAATTTCCTGTTATGCTTATGCAACAAGACATTAGGCAGTGATTTATATTGTTGCGTGAATTTCGTAGATGTTGGTTGAGACTTTCTCTAATCACCTGTTCCCGCATGTTCGATAAGCCGGCGCGTCTGCGAAAACCCGGAAGAGTTTCGCAGCATCCTTCGTGATGGAATAGGGGGGATTGGTCCGGAATAAATGTGCTCGCACACACGTGTAAAGCACTCGTTGTACATATGTAGGCACGAGACATAAACGATACGATCGCAAGACATGAAAACGAAACTGAAGAGACTGCCGGTTCTAAGAGTCGGCTCTGTATAGCTGTGTGCCCCCATCCTATCTTAAACCGAAGGTGCATCTGATGTGCACCGTTTTAAACCAATAATTCGTTATGGCGCAACTTGTCCGCCTCGGGTTCGGGGCAGCCAAGATTTTTACCACTGCACTCCACCGACAACCTGCAGTCACTTTCACTTACCGATCAGTTGTTCGAACATCAAAGAAATTCCCAAGGATGATCCCGAGCACTCAACTCGGAACTCCTTTCTTCTTTGGACCCTCGACTGCTTTTATGTGCAACTTTCTGGACAGAGAAAGGTTCACATTTTTTGAGTCCTGGAATTCTTGGGTCAGAGACAGTGATCGGGGTAATAAATTTAATGAATAGTTTTTACGACAGGACCGCAGCAGGTATCTGAAAATAGTACTGGATTTTAAATGCTGGATTTTACACGTTATATAAATTATGCTTATTTTTGTTGTTTGTGAATTTTAAAATGTCCTATGAATTTTAAACGCGGATCTTCAAATGCATCAAGTGTGGTGCAGATTGGGAGAACGTATACATGAATTAAGACTTGACGCGCTTTCACGCGATCTGTGCAGATAAATGCGATTAGATCAATAAATATCACAGCGTGGCGAATGGCTCGCAGCAGTCTGGCTTTTTCGCATGCTTGAAAATCGTGACGGGTGGCGGTTTTTCGCAAGTAGCATACTGTCACATGGCGCTCTAAGATTTCCTTCATCCCTGATACGCTTATGTACTGCCTTTAATTGCACTCGTACACCACGAGTTGTGCTGTCCCACGTGACAAATTTGCGCGATTCGTTTCCATTGGTACCCGGTGCACAAGCCGCAATGGCTGTTAAAACAGCCATAATTCAACTACGTGTGCACCGAGAGCCCGACTGTCCGCCTCGAACCAACACCGCACGACTTGCGCTTTATGAATTACGACTTCGTGAATTTTGAATGATCGACGAATTTATACTTGAGCGTCGGCACGTTTTTGCGATTTATTAAAAAAAACTCTTCGTCCGAAATTTAAGTAAAATGTCGAACGAGAAAGCTTCTAATCTTGAGAATAGTTGGTACTAATACAGAAATTGAAGTTGATGTAGTAAATGACTACAATTAGCAAAATTGACATTATGCGTCGAACATTAAATCATTACTCGGAAAGAACAATAATCATGCTGAGAATACATAACCGTTCAAAGAGAACGGTTGGCAATTGTAGGTTATCATGATGTGCTTCCATGAGAGTCTATACAGCCCTGTAAGTACATAATAAGTACACTGGTGCTCGTACGTAAGACAGCGAAATGACGCGTTTGCTCTAGGAACGGACGAAAGGTGTAATTGTCCCTTTCCCCACATTATCGGTCCAAGAGATCTGAAATGCCGTTTCAGCCGATATAATACCATCCGCCTGGCCAGCAAATGAAGCCGAGTATAACGGAGGCCTTTGATTTACGAATGCACGAACGCAATTCTATGTTGCATTGACATTTGCCCCTTTTATTAAAAAAAAAAACATTCCAAGAGAAAAATTCGTAAAAAGGGAGAATAGACTCGCCTTGCATCATCGAGTATTATCTCAGTGTTCATAAATTTCATCTAATCAAGTCACTTATTGGAAACTTAATGCCAATCATTTGGAAATAATCTTTCCAATACATTGGAAGTTTTCATCTGAAATTTTTATCAGGGCAGAGCATGAAGAAACGCTTTTAAAAGTCCTGGAAAACACTTTCGTAACCAAGAGTCGCGAATTTATTGAAATTATTTATCACCGATTTACGTAATGTAGTGAACCAGACAGTCGCGAAATCTGTTTATGGCCACAAGCAGCATTCTCACGATCCGTGGTCATTCAGCATGTATCGGTCATCTCTCGACTTCCACTCGCCGTGTCCAAAACTGTTTTTTCATCTCCTCTGTCCGTTCCGCATTTCACTTGGCGCCCATGTTCTGCACATCACGCGATGGATTTGTCTCGATAATCTCGGTCATCGACTCCTTTAACAATATCAACGTGCAATCTATGAGCAAACACTATGCTAATTAGATTTCCACCTGCCAAGAGCAAAGTTGATCACATACTCTTCAGAACATTCACACATACAGAAACACACGCTGGCTGCGTTCAGGTATAGAAACTCGTATACCATACAAGATAAAAATGGCTGCAGAGTGGAAGGAAACCAGTGGCTTGCGAACTGAAGCAAGTTGATTGACTGAAACCGATCGCCGGTTGGTCGTTTTCTGGTGTCGATGTGACGAAACTATGGAAATGCTCGCTCGGATTTGAATTTAGAGGTGGTCTACTCTATAAATGGTTAGCTTGTGACTGCGAGCGCCAAATTAGACCCCTCATCAAACCTTCGTAACCTCCTACGTAAGTGCGCTGCACTTAGCAACCAAGTAATTTGCTAATTCCTAATTGAAAGGAGTTTCTCCGAACCTAACGCCTCGCATTCTCGCAAATCCTATACACGCTAATCCTGCTTTCTCTTTCGCTAATGAGAATTTTCAAGGAATCACCTTCTTTGCCTTACCGAATCGATTTAAATCTTAATAGTCTCCTTAACCTTGACCTTGTAGCTTCGTTACCTATTTCCACTTGCCCAGATTAATATATTTTATGTCCTTTTGTTGGTGCACCTTGCGCTTTCTCCTAATTTCCCCTTTCATTTTATGTTGATACTGATGTAAATGAAATTCTGTAAAATTTCAAATGCCACTAATTTTAAGCGACACGTTCTTTATAATGAACATTAATTTCTCTGCGCAATCAGGTCGAGCCTGTTTAAATTATTACATAAGTAAACATAAGGCATTCCCATTCGGCAAACCTGAATGTTCAAACGTCAGCGAAAAAGTGCCTCTTTAATTATGCGGCTACCATATCGAGGTGTTCTGAATAGTTTTGCGGTTTCAGCAAAAATCCTAAAGTCACCGACTGAGCAGGTTTTGGAACTGGATTCTTCTTATGCTAATTATTAGTGGTATCTAGTCGGAAATATAAGAATGAGAATGGGCGTAGGCTTGTTGGAATCAGCGACAGCTTGATAGGCGACAAATTGTGGTACCAATATGTAAAATTGCCTATTCGGCAAGAAAGTTACGAACTTGTTACGTGAGTCGCCGATTACGTTGATTTAGGCCACTAACGGAATCAGGAAAAATTTTAATCGTAAACGAGAATTGTGTGCGCTGCTATTAAAATCATTCAACGCTGATTATTTTCTTCTGTGTATGTTTTGCGGAAATGTTTCTAATAAAGACAGTTTACAAATTAGGAGCTGTCATTTCTCAATTTTCTCATATTTTAACTGACATCTGTTTTTATTCAATTAAAAAAATTCGCGATTTTTTTTTGTAGATTGATTTACAGACAGTGTTTGCGAGTAGAAGGCTCAGCTGGCCAAAAATAAACACAATTTAATTAGCATTTGGAATCAGCCAATTAAAATTCATTTAGGCCACTAACGGAATCGGAAGGTATAATGTCGTGCCAAATAATCTCAAGGATATTGAGCAAGTGGAAGAGGAGATGGAAGAAGCATCCGAATGCTCTTCAATGAAACCGCCACCAGTACAGGAAGTCTCGGTAGTTAACTAGACGGAATTCCAAAGGAGTCTGCTTCACCGAGGCAATATCTACTCTTTCCTGATTCCTGAAAAAAGACGCATTTTCCTCGCACCGCGTGCCGATCTTGCGATTGCACAGACTCCGTACCCGTGCAGCTTTTTGAGTTGGAGAGAACCGGCAGCTAACTTGAACGATAAACCAATGACGTGCATGGTGCAGCGTGCCGGGGTCAGAATAGGTTATTAACAACATGGGTGCAATGTTCTTTTCGATAGGCGCAAACAGTCTCGATAAACAATTCACAGTTTGCGACACAATATTGAGTCCGTCAGATTTCAAGTGAAACTCAGAAAACTGATCACGAATAAAACTAGAAATTATTAGCATCTTTCCAGTTAAATTTATCATTCTATATCATCTAAAATATATATCTATATGATTCTATGTCATCATAAAATCATATTCTCAATCTCAATCTTAAACGCAATCTTTCCGAAATTTTATATACACGCAAGAGCAATCTCTAAGATCTGGATAAGGAATTCTATCCATGACATATTACATCAGAATTCCTATTACCCATCCAGCAGCAATTACTCTAGATCATCGTCGCATATTACTGATGCTCAAGCGATCCCTTCTTCGATAAATCTGTTTATCGAGTCGTAGAATTTCGTGACGAGATCATCATCCTGCCTGCATACTCTTTACAGTTGGTGGTTAATCACCTGTCATATAAATTTATCGGAGGATTAATCAAGGCATCTTCCTCACGAGTAGTACTCTCAATCTGAATTACTAAAAAGTTATACTAATGAAACAGTGCTTACTAATTGACTTAGTTACTCCTACTAAATGAATCAGTAGTTTTAATTAAATGATTCTTATCCCTTTCCCTTGATACCGAACTCACATAACAACTATTAGTCCAGATGAAGGAGGACATGAAATTTTAAGCTTACATTACATCATAACTTCATTTCATGCGGGCAAGGGCTCTGTGTAAAGTGGACTCTAAAAAAATCTAGAAATTTTTTGTTTTGTGTCAACATTCCTGTTTCGTGTTTGTTACTTATGTAAGAATTGCATAAGGCTCTAACCTCATCGGCCTTGTGGTTGTCGGCCTTCGTTACATACATATTGTCAATCGTAGAGGCTATCCGGGAACCGATGTTACGGTTAATGACCGCCTATTACAGCCTTCCATTAGATATTCCTACACTACTGTAGTAGAGCATCTCATACACGTGGACGTCGTGCATCATTTCCTCCTTGCAGATGCAGAATCAAAACGTAATATGGTGGTAACACCTAAAGAAAATAAGACTCGGAATTAAGTTTACCCACATAGGAGAGTGTTTGTTGCACTTAACTGTTACGCCAAAATCCTGGGGAATGCGTGCGCGTATAATAGACCAGAAGTATGTAGATGGCGTATCGTAGGACGTGGCTTGCTCTGGCATAACGACCATTGGCTATATTGGCAGTGGCCGAGTACCGGTGCTATTGGTACAAGGGATAATCCATAGGGAAAGATAGTCCATACGGAGAATGAGTTATACTGCATTCAATATCAATAGATAGGATCTTCTCTCCCTCCTTCTTCTTCTTCCCGCAATCTCTTCTTATCCATCTTTCTCGCTCTCTTCTCGCTCTCCTCTTTTTCCTTCCTTGTTCTTCCTCTTCTGCTCTCAGCGACTTCCTGTTGGTTCTCAAAGCCACCGCGCCACTGCCGGCAGTATTACATCGCTCTTCGGCCAAGCGTGCCTATTCCAATTCCCATTCCCATTTCAATTCTACACTATTCTCTTCTTTGCTCTTTTCCTCTTCTCTGCTCTTTTCCTTCTCTGCTCTTTTCCTTCTCTTTACTCTTTTCCTCTTCTTTTCCACCTTTTTCTCTCATTTTCTCGTAATTTCCCTTCTCTACTGTTCTCTATTCCTAGTCCCGTTTCTTCTTAGACTCTGTTAAAAGCTTCTTAGAGGCCACCATTAACCAAGGTTCACACACGCGCGTTAATTGGCACCTGTCCCGGCCTTCTCGCGCTTCCAGCAGGGAATGCACTCGCCGCGTTCACTCATTACTTTGTCAATGCTGGAGGAAAACGCAGCGAGTCGCTAGGATGATTGATAGAGCCAGCAATGGAAAGCCTTAGCGTATATTAAATATTCTTAATAGCCACGTCAATCTCGACGAGCGATCTTAATACGGTCTGGGGTTGGCTCGCTCGAAATTGATCTGCGGTTATCCTATCGCAGCTAATATCAGTGTTTCATGACACTCTTCGTATAATTTCACCATGCCAAGTTCACAGATCCAGCCAAGCGGAAGCACGCGGGAGTAACGCTATTATAACTCCATGATAATTTTCCTCCCAATGAATTATTAGCATCCTTTCTATTCCGAGTCTTGTGTCGATGAGTTATAGAAGCCCAGATCCATCGACTCGCTCCTCGTTTACGGATTTCAATTTAACTCAACAAGTCTTCACGATTCAATCTCCAAGGGGGTGCTTAGCGAAATTAACACTAATGTGCCAAGTACCTATACTTGATCCTCTAGAAAATCCGCTCAGCTGATCTCTAGAGACCTGAAATTCCACTGATTCAAGTTTAGAGAGCGCGAACTTCATTGCAAAGACATGTTTGCCATTTATTATAAGATTGCATTCAATATTACATTTATATTCAGAAAAAACCTAATAAATGTTTTCTTTTCTGTTTCAGGTGAGTTCAAGTTTTTCTCTAGAGAATACTGTATGGTGATTTGTAAGTATAATTAACTATATGAGTTCTTAATATCAAAGGAAGGTCTCATCTTTTGGAATGAAATTACTTGGTGAAAAGTGAGTAGCTTAATCATGAACCCTTGGAGTACGCCGGAAGTAAAGTATGCTAAAGAAATTTCCTTTACGGGTTCTCGAGCTTTGAAGACGCGATGACGCGTTAATGGGGATTCGCTTTCACCGCTAACCAAGTACCCTTCTTCATTTGTACTCTATCCTTATCGCACCCAACGTCCACTCTTCCGTCTTTGGTTATTTCGATGAAACCACAAAGATCTTATTTAACCTCGCATGACCCTTGAGAGCGACCTCCTGCGACCTCCGTGCACGATTCTCTTTTTCCAAAACAACCACTAAGGACTTTGACTGTGGCAGTTTATCGACAAAACTGTCTGAATGCTCATCTCTCTCGTGACTGATACAAATATCCCGCAAATAGAAAACATACCGAAATAGTGTCAAATGTTCAACGAACTCGTTTCGAAATTGATTTCCTCGGATTCAGCCCACAGAAAATGGATAGGTCTAGAAATAGCTGCAGTATTTCTTCAATTCTCATGTAAAGCTAAAAAACGTTCCCTGGATAGGAATCCTGACTTCGTTATCTTGCTACCAAGCCACTTTTATGGCTGAAGCACATGACATTCGTATTGCCATGTGTGATTCCAAAAATATGAAGGTAGCAATTCCTGCTTTGGTATTCTTACTAAGAGTCCCTACCCTGACGATTTTCTAACATTTTACTGAATTAATTTTTTCCGTTGAAGTAAAAATATAATGTCCTTGTGTTTATTTAGTTTGTAGCGTGTTTTGGAAGCCAGCGAGCGATAGTGCTGAGGCGATCAGGCGGAACGCGATGTTTCTCTAAGCGGTGCAGGGGAATGATTAATGGCCGAAAGCGCAGGCACGTTGTCGTCCGAAATGCGGAATCGCGCGAATAAATTCAGGGGCACGCACGTGGCGAACAAGACCGTTAAACGATCCGCGTGCAAGCATGATTTACGATCCTCCCATGCGGTCTTATCGTCGCTCGCTCCTTCGAACAGGATTTGAAATCGGATACCATGCCCGCTAGAACAATCGACCAGCAAGGATGTAACTGCGATCTTTCCCGTCAGCCTTATCTGGATAACTGTATCCAGCGGCAGTCATCCACCGCCTAGCTATAACGATTCTCCCGTTACGATAAATACGTGTCAGGCGCCACTGGGCGAGGAATCGCCTTGATTACTGGCTGATTAGCGTCCCTGTTCCAGAATTTTCTCGGAAAATGCCCAGTTTCGTCTTTTTCCTATATCTATTCTTTTTTTTATGCGCAATTATAGCTTCCTATCATATCTGCAGAAGCGATTAGCATTCCTCTGAAATTATAGCTCACCCGGGCTGATTTCTGCTAATATGAAGGATTACAAAAGAATGAGGCAAAGAAAATATCTTGGGAGTTGAGGAATTTATCTAATTCTCCCAGGAATATGCAAAGAATCGGCGATCTTCCGTTAAGATCGTATTCACTCATTTCGAGCTGTTTCTTGCGCCATGCCAACGCGTATAACGTATTCCCACTGCGGTAGATGAGATGAGAATTCCACTGGGATAGTTACTTCGAGATTGATTTTGACATTTTTTTATTTCGGGTTTCGGAAAGAGGTTTATCATTTTTATATAATTACGAAATGACGCTGCAGATATTATCAGAGAAGGATATTGTTTTTACTTTTGACCTTGATGATAACATCTGCTTTTAGTGAATTTGGAGTTTGGATTCTTAGCTTTAAAATTG
>JAUEJJ010000046.1:4882274-4910441 GCA_032164275.1 Synergus coniferae
ACAACTGCACGAATGTGCATCAGCATGGACTATAATCTACCGCACTTACGTAACTGGACGAGCAGTGCAGAAGATAGCAGGGGATGAGGAAGTCAAAGGAATTACTTAGGAGTCGTTCATACTTATTAATGGAGACACGTTACCACGAAAATACGAAGATAAGTCCTCTGAAAATTCAGCATGTCAAAGTTGTTGATTATTTGGAAGGGCTAGAGTATTTAAATTTTAGAGTAGAGTATTTAAACTTAAGACGGAAATAGTATATAAAGTTTTTGAACTTATTGTCTCAGTACTCGATATGATGCACTTACAATGTGCATCAAATGTCCACCAAGGAAAGGTGATATATCCCTGATAAAGTCAAAAGTAAATTGCAAGCTGACCACCCGTTAACTGCATGCTGTCAACAGAAACTTAATCCTTTCATACTCAAGTGCGACAGTTTGAACCTCATCGTTCTTTTTTTGGACCTCGTTAAGTCGTTCGTTTATATCAGTATATTGAACGAAAAAGACATGATGGTTTATAAAGTGAAAAAGGCATAATTGACTCAAGTCTGATGTCAGTAAAGTGATTTAATTAAACTTTTAGGAACTCTTTGTATGAACACTTTTTGCTTAAGACATTTTATATCGTGAAACGTTTTAGTTTCACTAAAAAGTCCATTTAAGGAAGCATTCGATTTAAGGAAGCGTTCGATTTACTTTTATCCTCTTTCGGACTTGTGTTTTCGTTTCGATGAAATGCTTACGGTTCGTTCACTGCGTATCGTTTTACAGCACGAGGAAGTTCACAGAAGGAATATTTAAGATCGTGAACTCGTCGTCGTAAAATCGAACGAGCGAGAGAGAATAGAGACAGAGAACTCCTTAATTGGTCCTCCTCGCCAATAAATACCCCATTACGACCCGTCTTTAATTTCGACTGAAGCAATCACGATGGCCGCTTCATTTCGACTCGATCTCGATCGCTCGCACTCAGCCATGATTATAATAACATATAAAATAACTCTTGCAATTTAAATTGACGTATACCTTACGTGTCTTATTCGACTTCTCCCGACTTCTCCCAAACCGAACCTCATCTCCAATTATTATCGAGAATAACAGTTGTTTAATGAAAAAAATAAGATTATATTTCTAATCGTTGTGCACCACGCTCCTTTACACTATGTAGAACAATTTTCTCAAGCCATCAATAAATCACATCTCAGCTGTTAAACATGACAATTCTCTTTCGCAATAATGAATTCCCCCTCGCGAAAAATGGCAAAGTCACAAATCGCCGTTGCTTAAGTTGTAACTGCCACGTGTTCTCAAGCAGGTGTTAGTGTCTCGTTTCTATCATAAGAGCAAATCTCACAATTTCCTATTTTGTCTAGCGAAAGGAGTTGGGTGAGATACAGCGTGGAGTATAAGCATAAGTAGGAGGTTAGTCGCATTTGAACTTGCGACAGAGGCACGAATCACGTGCGCCGCTTTATGGCACCCTGAGGGTCGTCGAGCAAGCGAAGCGACGGTATCTCACAACTGCGAATCCCGTCCTGGTGCGTTTACACATGGCAACTTGTGTAAACTCCTTCATCTAATTCCTGGATCGTGTTTTCTACCCTTCTAAGGTTGCTAGTTCCTCGCGATCCTCGGCCGTTCCTCACGGCTGCAGTCGAGCTATCTCCATCGTGCAAAGTGCAAAACCAGCAGCCACTTCTTGACCAATCCATGAAAATGCGCTATTGTACTATCGGTCGATCGAGCATGTCGACTCGACCTTGTCCAGCAGCTTGAGCAGGTTCTCAGGGTGTGGCTTGTGTTAGTCCAACTTAGAATCTAACGCCACACTCCAGAATAAATCCCGTCGATGGCAGCACGCGCGGTTCTCAAAGTCGCAGGTACAAGTTTTAAGAACGCGTGCATGCAATGCACCGGTTTATCTTAATCGCATGAGACAGTAAGACTTACGGTAAGATCACCAGCTCGCAACCGTTAACGCGGTCGGCCTAATCTTTTGAAATGCCACAATCCGAGTTATGCCTCATCGTGTCCGATAAGCAGTTTCATCGTACGATTTTACATTTTACATGTCGATGCCTTGAATCAGAGATTACTCCCGGAAATGGCCAAGGGAATTCATTCCCCGGGGATTATGTCGACTTAGCCTGAGATAAACTACTTCTACGTCGAATGGAATGAAGGCATTTAAACATGTCAACATTCTCGTTATGTGTAGAATGAAAAAAAAAAAAAAACAGCTTACCAATTTCCTCAATACCTTTGTCACCTTCATGTGATCCGATCGTTTATGCAGTAACAGAAATAACAGATAACATTCATTTACTCAACACGCCTTATCAGCTACAAACGTGTAATGGAATCCTCAGCTATAAAGCTTTTCTAACGAGGACTTTGCACATTTCCTATACTCCGTTATGTGATGTAAAGTTTCTCGCTTCCGGGGTTTCTAGTGAGATTACTGAAGCAGTGAATCAGTGAGTCATTTGGTCAAACTTCCTTGGTTGAGTTTCCGAATGAAGACGAAGTTGGCGCTCATTCCATATCGTGTTCTCGTAAACCATAAAAGCAATGTACCGTCTAACTGTAGAGCTGTAAGTTGGCGAGTGTGCAGACTTTACAGTAACCATTAACCAGTGGTTAATCCGGTCTAGTTTAGATCGTTTGAACCCGGTCGCGTGAGTCTGATTGCGGGTTGAACAGGTGGAATAGTTGGGTAATAGCGGCGCCCACCTCTCAATAGCGGTACCTTCCCTATCTCTACAAGGTAGTTGTTCTGTTACACTCAACTAACAAGTCATACTCCACTGTCTCTTTTTGCATTGACACTTTCTTGATCGTCATCTTTCAGCCATTATTCATCTCATAACCGGAAACTCGTTCCCTACTTCCTAATTCCATTTTATTCAGGTTTATTACCTTCATGTTCATATTATTCTTGCCATCATAAATTTAAAGAGTCTGTAGTTTCCCAAGTTGAGTGACCAGCAGTTTAAGTAAACACATCATCCGAGTTCTTGAGCCAAGAGATTTATGTCGACTATTCTCACAATTATCAAAAAATCTTTTATCTTTTTAATGATCGCGTTTAAGAGAATTTTCGTTGTGTATAGTCGGCGCCACGTCGACTCGATTAGTTCAATCGTGGATTATGGCCAAGCCGAGGGCTGAAAGGAGCGTCACAGCCGAAACTCATTTCAAAAATTCCTGAGGTAGAAGTATGTAATTATCTTGGAATAATGAACACCCTAGGCGGCCCGGATAACTTTGGTCCAGCCATTGGGGTCTGTATAGAGAAAATCCAGTCGGAGATTTGTTGTCCGCTGGCTGCCAAGCGACGTATGAATTATGACTTTTTTCTTTTTGGTCGCTCTCCACCATTTTGGCGTTCTCGTTAGGTCCGCCTTAACAAAATGGTCTCATGAATTAGACACAAGTCGACGCCTTTTGGTTTTGCAACGTGATACTAATGTCTTAAGCAAACTCGACCCTCGTATTTTAAAATCTCTCAGCTTCCAAAGAGTATTTCGGTAGCTCTGAAAATTAAAGACTCAACAAATTAAAAGTAACAAATTAAAAATATCAAATTAAATCGTTAAATTCTGTCGAATACAAAATGAATACAAGTCTCGCTGTTAGGATTGGTTAGAATCTAATACATTACCATAAATGCATGTCATCGTAAAGCTTTTAATCAATAGAAATACCTATTAATCACTTCTAAGTGGTGTGCAATACTCGCAATCATTCGTTACAATACAGCATAATTATTTAATTAAAAAGCTACATAGATCCATAAATTCAATCAACTATCACTTGAATGCAGTGTCTGTTTGGAAAACAACTGATATGCATAAACAATTGATGAAATCAACTGATAACGGAGCAACCGATCTTGCACAACTTTTCCTACTTCAATATTATCAAGTTGCTCTACAACTTAATCCACTTGACCTTCTTACTTTGAAAATCAGGACTTGTGCAAGAAAAAAGTTTGAGATGCGATAAGTTATCGATTGGGCGAAGATGCAAGATCATTTGTCTAGTTGGACCGAGTGTCAGTCTCACTGGTGGTATACTTGGAAGATCTTGACGAATCGGTTCGATAGTAGTTAGCAACACGAAGGTGGATTCGTATCAGTGACGTGCAAATCGATCTCCGGACGCGACCTTCGGCACAAAACAGGCGTTTCTCGCATCAGGAGCCTCCAGCATCACTCGGTAGATACCTACACCTAATCTCGTACCTGTTTCTTGCTTGAGGTGGCTGAATCTCTCCCTCCTCGACGTCTCATCCCGTTCTCTACTTACGATGATTCCTCTCTCGTTTCTCGATTGCTCTTACTAACTCCCTCTCTATATCCACCACTAGACTCTTCTTCCTTCTGAGAACCGGCCAGCAGTCTCTCGCCTTTATTTAGGCGGAGCCAGTCTTCTTCTTTGGGCCAGATGCACCACGAATGCAGTTGGGGACCCTCAACCCGCACCCCTTCTTCTTCGACAGAGGCCCTAAACGAGTTTTAAATTGCTTTAAGTCCGGGAATTTGAATGCGAAAACATGCGAAGATACAAAATGGAACGATTAAGCGCAGCTGATCAGAGTTCTGTATACGTTTGTAAATTCTGGCATTCCATTAGATCATGAGCACATCAGATTTTCAGCAGAATTAATTTTCATCATAAAATCAAAGTTTCTCTGATGTTTAAATGATTTTCTGGTATGCCCTTTGGATAGTCCCAGAAGGGGGATGCGACTTAGGCCTGAAATTATGCGGCAGGTGTTCGAACGCAACTTGTGTTCAGCAAGGAGTAACCAGTGCTTTAATCTGAATTATGATCTTACGTATGCATAAACGAACATGGGTTTGCCGACGAGTGAGTTTTATGAACTAGCACCATTTTATCGTTCCTTTCCGCGTTCTATCCCCCGGAAGTTGGAAGCTGATCATCAAAAAAGACATAATGTTCTAGCTCGCTGGTATCATTAAACAATTCTGCTGATGCAACACGTACGGGAAAGGGGTGGGAATTTATCATATCTTTATCGGAAGCGCAATGCGAATCAACAAAAGATCGAGTCGGAGATCCACTGTGACTTTTCAACGATGCATCAACGCGCACGAGAAGGTCAGGACGAGATCTGACGACTAATATAAAAAGGTTTGATTTGCATACGTCATTTTAAAACGTGGTGAACGAGCATTCAGACATGAACTCTTTAAATCGAACACCTAGCAGGTTTTCATGGAGTTAAGTGATCAAACGCCACTTTGATGGATCTGTTTTTTAGTCGGTCGTCAAACTGCTGGGTTCTTCATCAGATTGAATTCGCTCAGCAAATTCAATTGGCGGATTGTTAGAACAATTCCTACTCGACATGATCCTAGATAATGATGCCTTGACGAGAGCGGAATCCTCTGAATAGGTTTTTAATCCTTGATGTGTAGTAGACGTTTCAAAATCAGATATGAAGTTAGAGTCTAATGTAGGCCGTGACCCTCATCTCGGAAATTTGACAACAAAGGGACTAAGAGGCGTCTATACAACCTCCGAATCTGACAATCTCGTTTGCATGCGTGTATGCTTTTACGATTGCTTCGGTGGCTTGTCGAAAAGATATATATTAGATTTATTATACAGTGAGATAGACACCAACCTGAAGCCACCATGGACCTCATAATTTCGCGAGTAGCGTTCCAAACTGCGGAACCTTCATTTCTTCTCGATTGCAATCATCACGTGACGTGAATAGCATAACCTTTGACTTTCTCGCTCCCCATTGCTACCAGCCAGAAAGCTCGTGGGAGCTGGGTACCTCGTGGTAAAATTAGTTACCTTTTGTGCCTTCCATTCGCAAATGTCCGTCAAGAAATTCAGTTTGCCTTGCCCTCGCTAAATAGTCCCGCATTTCAATGCAACCTCGTCGGTCCTTTCACGAATCAAGCGCACATTACACTGCAATAAATCATGCCCGATGAAACGAAAAATGCACGAAGGGAAAAAAAATTGCAATCAAATTATACTTCCGAGATGAAAGAGTTATGAATTGCTCCTTCTTTAGTGTGATTTGCGTTGCCGAATTGTTTAGCTAAAAGGACTTTGGTCCGATCTTAGAACTGATTACCAGCCACAATATTGGAACATTTTCTGACGCCTTTGTGTCTTACTGTAAACCATTATCTTCATTCATCCTGTCTAGCTGAAAATCTTTAAGTGACTTGCAGTAGTGTAGCGATGCTCGTAAGCTGGACTGAACTGTTCTAGGTTGACAAACAAGATCGACTTAAGAAATCGAACACAATACGAGTATACATTTCGTGACACAGCATGATTATTATAAGCATTTAGTAATATCGATCCACGACTGACACATGTGACAAAACTCTCAAGACTTTGTTACCACCGGCAGTCAAATCCCGTTACACGATTGATCTTTGCCTACTAGAGAACGTGCATAGTGCACGATATCGGCCATGATTATAATACAAATACATTCAGTTTGGTCCTAAGCGAATCACGGTCGTTTCTCTGCCGCGTGATTACACTTCCTCTCCATGAGACCTTGACCTTAGAACAGGCAACCGTGATACAATCGACACTGTCGTCGAACGCGTTCGTTACTACCTTATCGTTTGTCGTAAAGTCGGCCTGCTCTTTGTCTATAGCTATAAATGCGACCCATATGAAATCTAGAGCACTGCTATTGGTACTTTTTCTCCTTGAACAAAACACAAATCACGATAGCGATCGCATTGTTAGCGATTGCCGGCGGCTAGCAATGATTTTTCATGGCTGGCGCGTAAGTGGCGCTAAAATATCCCGATGAATTTTACGCTACCGACGCGACTTGCTCGGTATACGCCTGTCAAGGAATGATTGACCAGTTAGAATTCTTCCGGTTCATCTCTCCTCTAATTGTATCTCATTAGGATCAGATCTTTGCATAGAACTCGTTTGGTTTCTATTGCCATTTCTACCTAATCGTGACATGGCAGTTGTACCGACGTGCCTCTTTATCGATACATGATGCAAATCCTCGCGAAAAAGCGTAATTTTAATGCCAATTCTCGTGCACACCGGGTACAACAATGTTCTACCCGGTCAGCACCTAGTAAGGTCATAGACTCTGAGATCCTATCACATCGAATTGTTGCGCTATCAGATCACAACAGACATTACATTACTTTACATGTACATGTGTTTCATATGAGATACCGTGAGCACGATCTTTCTGCTTGTGTATAATTGTATATCATACCTCAGTTCCCGTTCATCTTTACTTCCTCTTTGTACGAAATTTTATGCGAAGAAACATGTGAGGCATTTTAATGTGTGTAGCCATTATTAGAAATGAAAGAAGAACGCTGAGTTTAAGTTAAGCTAAGATAAGTTGAGCGCCTGTGACAATGATATGCACACATGATCAGAAATGAGCAAGATAACAGTTTGGCCTGGATTCTAAGCTTCTCTGTGTCTGGAGACATCTAACGAGAGAAAAGTGGCAATACCGATGAGACGATGTGCAATTCAAGTGTGGTGCAATCTCGTACATAAGCTGGTTGATTATATGAATAGGTAGGGCAATGATAGAGATGATTAGAATCTTTTGCTTGCGTACCGTTAATGCAAACGGATAGAAGGATGACAAGGACGAATGTTGAAGATATTGCAAAAAGCGGTCGTTGTTATACATGCTGGCTACTCTTCCGAGAATTATCTATCATTCACTAAAAATCAGCAAGGTCGTTTCTGCCGTTTAAATACCGATTGATTGACAACTTGAAGCTCCTGACATCGTCGGAGATTGCAGCATGTTCACAATTAGTCACAATCGTCAGTAGGAGATTCTCCAGCTCGTTCGTAGATGAAGGAATCCTGTTAACGTTACGTGAAGTATTTCATCTAGACATTTTATCGCCACTTATGTCTCGTCCTGTCATTTCAAATCACTCGGACAAGAGAAGAATGGGCTTATGCTAATCAGAATTTTCGCAATCGTAACTGATTACGATAGACATTCTCTGTAGGTACAAATCGCAGATGTATGATTTTTTATGTAACAGACAGTAGAAAGTTTTGGAGAAGGCAATTCCGTCTTCCTGTTTCTTTGCTTTCCACATATCCATCTCGAGGCGAAACCTTGTTAAATCGCGGGGAATCCTCTGGATGTCGTTCCACTTCCAAGGAGAAGATACCGGAGTCTCATGCAGTTGGAATACCGCGGGAAGAGGAACGATGTCGGGTAGAGAACAGGAGGCCATTATCCGACACACCAACCATCGAACCAAGTAGCTAGCTAACCATCCGACCAATGAACCAACTAACCAACCAAGCGCCAAAGCCTATTACCATTTGTTCTGCTGGCCTCGTGATGGAATAGGAATTCAAACTTTTATGCGAATAAACCAAGCAAATTTATAATAATAAGGAGTCTATACCGCAATTGCATTCCGGGTCTAGGAGAGGCGCCAGATTTCTAGGATTGCTCACCAGGGAGGCGGATAAAGAAGGCAAAAAAGTGCAGCGATGAAGGAGGCAAGGAAATAGAGTCTTGGAAGCAAATGGAGGAACATGAGCGGGAATACTAATACCATGAGGACTGAGTGGAGAACGCCGCTCTCAGACAATTAGCAATGAAATCTGCTCCCAACATTTTTTCTATCATAAATCCTAACGGGATTTACGTTATATTTAAGTTCGTCAGGCTCATTACCGGGCTGATAATGCTGCATGAGAATTCTGGGCTCAATAGTTATTTGTTATACTGCTAACTGAAAAGCAACCATTCAGAGAACGTTAGCTGGTCTGAAAAATTACAGTGTGGGACCAAACAACGACGCATGTGCGTGAGCATTGTCTCTTCGGAGCCGTAAATACTTCCACCTAGGGCACTTTCGTTGGTTGCTGTCCCGACAATCACAGAAAGATCGTGAATTTTTTACCAGAGAAAAATTCCAGACAAACACAACGAGAATTCAAGGGAATCTTCATCGTTGTCGCACTCGTAATTAAACGAGTGATGTTCTCTTTTTTAATTGAATATAATGTGATAATCATTTGAGAGAAAGTTCCTTTAATCACAGAGGTGCTTTTTGAATTGAACAAAGGATCAGAATGACAACAACGAAGATGATTTAGAAGATAATGTGGCGTGGTTGAAATGCTTCAAAGGACACTCGGCGGGGCTTGAGATTGAAAGTGGTCGTCTCTACGAATGACTAGCACCCCATTCTTTCTTCCGAAGCAAATCGCAGATTCGCGATCTTCTTCGCGGGCAGATGCACCGGACCTTGTTGGTCGACCCTTAATGAAGTCTGACAGACGAGGTCGGTCGCCCAAGCACAAAGTCAAATGAAGCACAGCCACTCGATGATGGTAAAGGACACCATGTAACCCGGGAACACCACAGCAAACTCGTGTTGTTTCGTGTCGCACGGCATAAGCAGTGGTTCGAGGGAAATGAAACCGAACATGGCGCTCGAAAATTACTGATAAATATTTTTCTTTAAATTTTATATCACACGAAGTGATGAACGTAACAGCGTTTCACTTATTTCCATCCCTTTGGCACTGAAAGTTTCTAAATATGACAGTGTTTAAGTATTTACGCTTATTTCCCGTTTAATTGCCCAACCGAAAGTATCTTACATTTTCTTTCTCCATTTTTAGAAAGGAAGTGCATACTCCCCGCATTAAATCCTTTCTAATGACTAATAAACGTCACTCGACCATATTTATCGCAGCGTATTTAGTGTTTTATAGTTTCTGAAACAGCTTCTCTCTTCATAATTCTGTCTAGCCGATGCTAAGTCTGACAGAATCATGCAGACCGTGATTTCAGACCAGAGGGGAATCGAATGCTCATCTATTTTCATTGTCCTATTGCCTATGCTTCCGCTGTCATTCGTGGTCTTTAATATACCTTGAAAGTAATGCGGACGAGAAGGGAAGAGTGATAAAGATAAAGAAAGAGAGTGAACAGCAATAGTGGCAAAGGGAGCAAGCAACTCAGCAAAATTTACAGTGACCATAATCGCAGTTAAGGCGCGTACACAGGGCAGTTGCCGGCGTCGTCTTGCTCTTGTAGATTCGCGAAGCGACATTGCCAACACTGCCCGTATAAGTTCCACCTCACCTCGACTACCTTCAACCCCAATCGCCTGCAAATATACGAGTCGCTTAATGGAGTGTAGAGCTATTTATTATTGGGTCCCTCGCGACCAATCGACTCTTGCCCAACCAGTCGCCGATTGTAAGGCATTCGAATTATTGTCGTTGTATGTCAAGCCCCTGCGGACTTTAAATTAGGGTTTCCAATCGATATTCACGACCAACCGTTAATGAAATCTCTCTTTTTTTCCGCTTCACGTAAGTTATCTTCTGAAAATATATCATACTAGAGAATCATCACGCGCGATTATTATTTTTTTCCATTTTGCAACTTCAAATCATTCAAAAGCCAATTAGATTTGAAACAATAATGTACTTATATACGAGATTTTTAGGACATTTTGCTACAGCCAGGGTTGCCACAGACCTTGAAATCCTTGAAAAGTCAGGGATAAAAAAAGGGTCAGGGAATTTTTTTAAAATCGCTGACACCAATCGTCGATCAATGATATATTAATTCATACATATTACAGTTTATTTATGTATTTTATGTTTTGTCAAAGTTTTATCATCAACTTTTAATAAATTGGTAGAAAAAAACTGCTGATTTACACCCCCTGCTGTGTTCTTTTTTGGATTTACTTTAGAGTATGCTGTAGGTATGTCGTTAGAAAAAAAAATTTGAATGTCGAATTTGATTTCGGAAGAAAAGCCAAATAAATGTGAACGACTCTGTACGTCATCTCTTCCAGCTGCTCGCGCACGCCAACATAGCCTTTGTAAAATGAGATATATTATCACGTAATGAGCGCTAGCACATCCATTAAACGGACGCGTGTATCGGTGTAAACACATCTCTTACGTGTCTCGCCTTTCCTTCGCGTTGGTCTCGCAATGGCAGAAAGCACGAGGTCGAGAAGCATTCGCGGAAGTGCCCCGAGGAGGGTTGACACGGCAAATATTGCCGTCGTAAATTTCAGCAGTGTGCTTCTCTCACCTGAGCGTTACGTTGGATGCCGCCGGTGCCAACCTTTTGCACGCCTCGCTGCACGGCATTGCTTGCCGTCTGCTGTTTATGATTGCGGATACGTTAGATTGGCGTCCAACGCATCAAGATTACGTGACGCTTTAGAACCCGTTCTTTCCATCGCTAAAATGCCTCTGATGTCTTTTCCCAGGCTTTTTAATAGAGTTTTGTAGAATTTCACAGAATCCACTGGGATGTGGTTAACCCCTGGCGATGAAGTGATAAATCAAATTTAAAGAAGTGAGAAAACTATTGTTTTCCTCGTGGACGCGGTGTAATGTCAAGAACGTACTCAGCTGCTATTTTGTGTCGTGTCACGTTTTCCTGTGGTCGCCATAAAGCGTGCATGGTATGAATCAGACGGCAGATCGAAGGCAAAGCGATTCTTGTTACTCTATTTTTGCAATTTGATCGGTACTCAGTTGGTACTACCGTTCCCTGAGACCGTCACAAAAACACACATCGTCAGTACTTGTGCCCTCGATCAAGTCACTTCTTCTGGCCACTCGTCTTCTTCTTTCCCCGCTCTCCGCCTCTGCCTTTCTCCTTTCTCACTGACTTGACTCGTATTCTCTCTTTGAGGCGCAAGAGGACGAACGGAGATGCTGATCCTTCGGTAGTTGCGCACCCGCTCGTTGGCTTGCGGTGGAAACAAAAAATACCGGGCTTGTTCCTGGTAATCGGACGCATATCGTTGGAAAACGCTCCAGGGCCCGCAACTCCCAAGAAACCGCGACGTTGGAAGTAGGGCTTGCTTATTCGATCAACTACACGAATAAATAATTGAATAATGATCATTCCTCAGTCGTGATCCAATAAGCGAGTGTATAACGAGCTTTCACGAACTCTTACGAATCATTGATTTAGTTACTAGTAATTTCTTGGTAGCACATTTATCCTAATATCCCTCAAATGTATGAAATTTCTCATCGTGTTGGAGAAATTGAGACGAGCGAAACTTTTGTTTCGGTGCTTTGTTGGATTCGGTGCTTTGTTGGATTCGGTGCTTTGACATATAGAGGAGAGGATCTAACTTTATGAGGGTTTTTAAATGAACGTAAAGCAGTACTAAACGAAAGATTGTTTTTCATTTTTGTAACCTATTTTTAGTTTAACGAGAACATACTTACCATAAACTTTACGCGAAGAGCCTGATGGCACTTCAAATTGAGTGTTATTAGCCGCAGAGCTAAACCTAAGCTGACCAGGATGATCTCACCGGACGAGTTACGTTGTCGATTCGCGTGAGGAAGTTAATCGCAGCGATACTTTAACGACATCTTAACGATACTTTAACGCTCAGTTTACAAAGAATAGCTGGTACTAGCGAAATAGTCCGAGACATGCAAAATGTTTTCAAGCCCTTGCAATACTCACTAATTGGCCTCGCTGATATTTTACTGTCCGCCACTTAATATCTCGTTTGCCCACCCATTCAAGAAAACCTGTACCAGTCGTACTTTCCAGCCCTCCCACCGAGAAGTCGGTCATCTTGGTCACGAACTTTTCACAAAGTTATGACTTATTATCCGATCCGAAACATCTTTAGTCTCCAGTTTCCACAAGAAGCACTGACTTCAGAGGCATCAGGATAATTCAAAATGCAAATTAATTAAGATTAATTTGAGACTTGATGCAATGCGATGGCGTATAAATGAAAGAAATGGCATATTCATTCTACAATTCACATCCAAGATGCAATATTTTCACGACTCTATCTCACTTTCCTTTCAAAAATCATCGTTACATCGAACCCTCGCTGCTGATTAATTATTGTCTCTGGCATTCGCGCAGGACTCGAGTACTGGGACTTGAGTGTGGCGATTTGCCGGAGGCAACAGGTCAGGGCCGTTGTTTGTCGAGATTTCTGATGGTGTTCTACGCAACACCTGTAAGAATAAATTCTTAGGACCTAATTTCTCGATTGTGTGAACGCACGGTCCTGGTAAAGTTAATGATTGTCGTGAAGACGTTGCGAGGTGCGCGATGACGATGAACGTTGTCGTTCATCTTCTCAGGAAACATTCTTCTAGTTTCTCCCTGCCGATGATTTCTCATTTTCGATCATCCGACCCCTGATCCCCTGATGAATTAATGCCGATTGATCGACATTGAAGCAATGAAGAATAGGCTACTTAAATAAAAAGATTGGTTATCTATTCTTCGATTCGTTGCGTCAAATTCGCAATAATCTAACTCGTCATCTTCTTAATTGCCTCTAAACGTTTGTTCCATTGTTTGCTAAATGGTAGGTCATCGATCGAGAAATACTTTATACTTTATAATTTATAAATACTCTTTATACCTATACAGAAGCCACATATGAGATCCGTCACGCTCTTTCCGATATTATCCCAGCAAATTAGACTTCTGTCTTACGAATCAGTAGCAGAATGAAAGGACTGATGGGTATAAAGCATGTCACTTGTCCATTTAGATATGTGAACACACTATCTATCTTTACTGGTCCGCATTCCGATGTATTAGAGACACGCCTCTGAAGCTGCGTTGATGACTGATACAGAGTGCTCCTAATTACAGGGCCTGTCGTATCAGCTAGTCCTTTCGGTCATCCATCCGTAGAATGGACACCAGCTGCAATTACGATCTGATCCCAAAATCAATCAACACAGACTCCCTCTGCGAATACTCTTGCATCAGCTTTTTCAGAGGCTACAATTAGCAATGCATTAACAGTTACATGCTGCGAGGTTTGTTGGTCGCAATGATGATGAAGTTGTGACAGCTTCCGCCCTACCATCATTATGTCATATGTTTCGTGGTTGCAATTAGGAGCTTTAGCCAAAGGATAATGAATAAAGAAACGATTTGATTGTGGCGACCACACACATGCGATTGTGATGATTCTGTGTGGCTGGTTGGGAACTTGGAGGGTCGAAGTTGGATTGGTATAAGAATAGCTGGGATAAGTAGTGCAGTAACGCAAATGGCTTGGTAGCTACCACTAGCACTTGGGGCAAAGAAACTGGTGGCAATAATAATTTACAATACTCTGTACCATTTCCTTTGGCTGTAGCATCTCCATGGTCTTCTTCCCTCGCATTTCTTACAGAGCTTGAACCTCGAGCGTTTCTTGGGATCCTTCTTGTTCGTCTTCTTCCTCAACTTCCTCTTTCCACGCAGATCACTGGATGCTGCAATTCCATATTAGGCCTCGACTTCTCGAGTCTACCACGGCGGAGGTGGAGGCTATTGAGACGTAGTTACCCTTACTTATCTTGTCGGTGATGAGAACACAGGCAACGGTCCTGCGGAAGGTAGAAATAGTTCTCGAGCCCTGGGCTCCAAAGACTGGACGGGATTCTCCGTTTTATTTCGTGCCAGCGAGAAGTCGCCACAAGAGTGTGGAGAAACGAACGCGGTAAGATAGGACGATGCAAGGGGAACCAGAGCGAAGGAGAAAGGGTGTAAGGCATAGAAGGTGGAATGATGATGGCCCCGAGTGCCTGACGATGGAAGAAATGTTGTACGGTACCTAACTCACTAAGGCTTCCATTCTTTTTATCGATTCATGGTGAGTCAAGACCAGAATCCCCTTTGGTTTTTTCGCCACCGCGAAACGATGTTTCTGTGGCTGTTCATAGCAGAAACATCTTTCTTTACCTTTCAATGGAAATGGATTCACTCGAGAGCTGTAATGATCAAAAGTATAGTGATCAACTTGTATAGGGAAGAATGACAATATGAAAGTGTAAAAAGTAGACGTGAAGTTAAATGTAAATGACTTGAGAAGTGTAACAGTGTTGAAAATTATGTTTCGAGACAGGGATCAGTGAATCGTTTGGACCTTGAAGGACGTATGCAAAAAGGTTGGCGTGGTCCAGACAGAATGCAAAGGCGAAATATTGGATGGGCGTACCGAGAATGTCTATCTGGACTCGTTCTTAGAGTGTTTGAGATCCGAAATTACGGCAGGAATTTTGCCCAAGGCACCTCTTTTGGCCCGAGCTTACATGGAAGAAGAATTTAAGACAGGTTGATCGCGATGGAGGAAAGGGTGAGAGAAGATGAGAAGGGATGGAAGAAGATAAGGAAACAAACTCGAGGATTTATTTGCCGCAACTTATAACACGAGCTCATCGCAGAAGGCGGGACTGTGCCGAATAAAACAAGTTAATAATATTAATAAGCGATTCTGCAATCTTTAATTTTCTCAATAAGTGAATCCCAAACTTATCTCCCAGGCAAATAAAGCGTAAGCCTCAATTTATGAATTCATTTTAATTTCGTCCGAGGAATTCCGCACGAATGCGCATATAAATTATATGAATCAAATAAATTATATGAATCACATAAATTATATGAATCACATAAATTACATGTGAGACACATGAATAGATGTTGCATATGATTCCAGTGTTTGAAGAAGAATTTCAGTTCTAGGTGGCCTGGTTTGTTCACGAGTATATTTTTGCGCTCTCTCAATTAAACGCTCCAGTGAATTCTACTTCAACCATTACAAGTAAGACCCTACTAGCGTGTAAATACTGTAAAATTAAAGGTAAACGTGCCATTTGTCGATTTCTTAAAGAAGAAAAAAAAAACAAGATTTTTATCAGACCAATTTTGGAATGTGGAATTCTTGTCTTTCTTATCTAGATTGTTATCTAAAGTGTTGGCCTTGTGCTCACCAATTATGCTAATGTTGTGAAATGAAGTTCATGATTACACAATAAACTTCTACTTCCGAGGTAGCTACAGTGAGACTCGTGATCACAGTCAGGTTTTATTAATCGCCTTCCTCCGTGCACTGCACCTGTTACCGATGAACCATCATCAAGTGGTTATGACATAAGGAATCTTTAGTTTTCACCATTATGCAACATCGAAAATGCCATTATGAACCACACGTGAATACACCAAAGTAGCTCATCTCTCCATTCTGGACAATCGACTAAGTATAATAATTTAGCTTCGGGCCTTCTGCAAATGTCGTGTGAAACCAGAAAGCTTCCTTACATCATCATGCTTATTCAACAGTACATTGAAGAATAACTACATTATTCAATTGAACATTATTTAACAATAAGGATAGTTTTTATAGAAGTAAAGAAGAAATAAAGCTAGATATGAAACTTGAACGTTGTTAGGTCGAAAGAGTCACAGTCTTAATAACAGCAGGTTAATTTCTTTCAAGACGCACGACCAATCTCCACGTCGAACGTTATTATCGATAAATTATTTTTCGATTCGCCGGCAGTAAATAAGTTTTCTTGTCAGCATGAAATATCGTTTTTAGAGAATATCGTCGATTCTTAAAGCATTCCAGCCGAGAAAGCTATTTGATTAAATCGTTCATCGCTGCGATGCCAACCGCTTGATTTAATTCAACGCTCGCTTCTCGGAAAGGACTCGCGAGTTACGCACGAGCCAAGAAGAGGGAAGGAGAAAGGTGAAGAAGATGAAGAAAAAAAAGTCACGAAGGAAGGCGTGACAACGATTGCACTTAGCATAACAATATTTACTGCTAGAAGAATCTTAGAAGACTTGAATATTCTATGCAAAGCCTCGCCCAGACCTTGTATGGCATGTATAATTATTATACGAACGGATCATGTCTTACAAGAAGGACGAGGACTTATCGCTCGATAATTGTGCTTTTTTTTTATAGAATTTTTAGTTACTCCTATGATTACAGGCCTGTGATTATGATCAAAAGTTATAAAGCTGAAGGAAATTATTTAATAACCACCCAACAACTTTTGTTGTCGGGTGCAAATCAGCATCTCGTCCTTGCGCGAAAAATGAGCCTTAATGGTCAGCATGAGAATCAACAAAAGGATTCGGAATAACGTTGGGTGTTGCAATTGCAGTGGTATTTTTGAAAAAAACTAAAGTATACGACTTTCGTATCCCATAAACTTGAATAGGCCATACGCAATAAATAACAGCGGCGTATACCGAGACCGCGAACTCCGTGGCATCTAATTGTTACAATCCCTCGTGCGGATGGGCATCGCTTACATGCAAATGCCAGGGGCATTCATTCGTGTTGGCTTGCCTTGCTGGCCTTTTTCGTGAAACCCCTTTTACGCGTAGCACGAACCGTATTGAGCAAGTATTACCAAGCTCCAACTATAAAGGGTTGAGAATTCTTAAGAGTTTTAGAACCGTCTAATAACCCAGTAGCTGATGCATAGAGCGCAAAAAATGCGGAAGATGATACGATACGCTTGAGGGCTAAGAATAGAGCGCTCTTGAGTCTCTGCATTTCTTCGGTCATAATTTAACATGCAGTAGAATAGTGTGTTGATTCTTGATTGAATAATTCTTGATTGAATAATTCTTGATCGAATAATTTTGGATTCAATAATTCTTGATTGAATGATTCTGGATTCAATAATTCTTGATTGAATAATTCTTGATTCTTGTAGAATTTTTGACCAGAGAATTCTAGATTATAGAGAATCAGTAGAGCTCTGCCCGAAGGCCCCGCTTTCTCTTGCCTGGTTGCTTTTGCGACTTTTCAGAGAACTTATCCAACCAGTAGGAGCGCATTATTATTCCTCATTATCGAAATGTATGCGTATGGAGCATGCATATCATACACATTTGCGCATTTAGAATCATCAAAGTACCAACTGCATCAATGGTTCGTCGAAAGGAAAAAGGGAGGTTCCTTCGACTTAGAGGACGCATATAACGGTAGTAAAAGTTGTGAAGGTAAATGGAGTAATGCGCAGTGACTCCATTCTCCACTCTTTCCCATTGGAATAACGGTCGACCTTGCAAATCTTAGGACACGAGCTACGCCCTATTATTTTTGCTTTATTGGCTCGAGTTTCTAGACTCAAATAAATATGAAACTCATCTGAATTATCCTATGAATGATGATCCTACGAATGATGATCCTACGAATGATGATCCTACTGCTTAATTAGGTTTCGAAATTCTTTACAGAGCCCTTTCACATCCTTTTTGTAATGAGTTACCTAACTAAAACTGCAAAGAAACTTCCTGACTCGGATTTTCTCACCAAAATAAGGAACTCTATCCGGTGAGATTTAGCATAAACTGGATTTAATGTAGACCCAGGTTGATTTAATTAGTTTTAATAAACACACATAATAATTAGACGACAGTGGAGCTCGTTGAAATTACTATTCAACGAGACTTACTGAATGTGCAAAGCACCTTGTTTGTGCGAAGTAATTAGCTCTTTCGCGTAGGTACCTGCCTACACATAACATGCGTTTCGCTACCTTCGTACGCGTTTTACCCATGCCGTTTTCCAAGGAGAGGCGTAAGAATTAACGTGTAAGCGGATCATTATGTACGCGAGGGAGTAAGAACACCTGGAATTTTCTGTGAGATGCGACGCCCCGATATAATACTCTCGCATATTAGAGTCGGAACGCGCTCTACATTCTCCATTCTTGATTGCTATTACACAATATATTGGTTTTAATAAAGCTGCTCTAAGTGGAAGTCAATTCTCGGTCAACCGCGATCCAATTAGCGAGCGGAAAATAGATTTCAAGTTCGCGAACAATGTTCTGTTCAGTTCCGCTCACGCCGTGGGAAATACTCTTGTAATAAAATGTATATACTATACGGAAAAATTCTCTACATTCGTGATACACGAATATATAGAGAAACTTTGTATTTTTCAATTATAATTCTTGTACGGGTGCTATTTAGTTAGACAGCGGAACCTAAATCTTAAATGGAAGAAAATACTGTTAAAATTAGTAATTCAATGTTTTACATTCATTTTAATTCACATTAGATTTTGACAGATACAGGGAAGCAAATTGCTCATTGAATGAGCACAAAAGTTAATGCAACTGCACAGCTTTTTATTATTTTCAAATATTTAATAAATAGTCAATTAGAAACTGTTTTGAAATATTGATTTATTTGAATTTAAAATAATTCTGTGTGAAAGACACTTGTAATGTCTATTATTATTTTTGGGTGGAACAATATTTCTAAACAAAAAAAAAAATTGGGAAAAAATATTTCGTTTATTTCAACGTTCAAAACTTTTGGTACATGAAAATACCGGCTTTTCAAGCCAGCCGACTGATGTGAAGTCAGCCTTAAAAATACCGTACCATAACGTATTGCGAAATGCAAGGCAAGAACCCTTATCGACACTGTTCACGGTAATCGTGCTTACACGTATAAGCTAATTAGGCGTATCGCATTAGCACTCAAGGAAGAGGAGGAGGAGGAGGAGGAGCACCCTGTGTTCCAATATATCGACTGGAGGTCGTCGACTCACCAGCTATCGATCACTCGCTCTCAACATTCGAACCATTTACCAAATTATTGTTAACCTTCTTTACCTATTGATTAATCGACCTTCTCCAGAGGTGGAAATTTCACGCGCGCTGAAATAAATAATCATTTCTAGAATGACCTCCGACCAACGATTCGTCATCAATGGAAAGTAATCGCTGACAGCTGCTTTATTATAAAGAAAAAATATGGCTTCGCAAATCTTTTATTGATTAATTTCAGTAAGGTATGATGAATGCTACAATTCTGCACTGTCTAACGGATTAAAATTTTTCAAAACAGTTCTTAAAACAGAATTGGTTCGATTATTTATTTTATGTCTTTGTAAGACATCGAAGATGGAAAGCAATGTATGGAAAGTATATTCTGCCATTGAGTATTGTAACTGCTCTTTTTGTGAGCAAAGGGGGGAGGCTTTTTAGTGGTTTGCCACAAAGGATATCCGTTTTGAGTCTATACTAAAATTGTTAACAGTGTCTGTGTTCTTCGGAAGACAAATAACAACCGATAATCAGGCGCGATGCAGCTCTCGTTGAATGCGTGCTGCAAATTACACGTCTGAATTGCGCTTTTGAGACGCAGGTCGACCTCGAGGTGGAAAAGAAAAACTTTGCAAGACCAACCCGGTCGAGTTGTGCTTGTATAGTTATAAACTCCTTCATGGTTATAGCTTGCTTACCAGATCGCGTGTTTTACACGTTCGAAAAGTTTCGACGTTGCATTGAGGTCACGGTTGTTAAAACAATACAAATTATAAACAAATTCTTTAAGATCAAAACTCTGAGGAGGAGTATCACTTAACATAAGCCCTTATTCAATGATCTCATTAAATAATAACTTATATGTATACATCTTCAAGGATACTACAAGTAACTTGTGGCAAATACACGTGTCAAAATATGTGTTTTATACGTGAATAACAATCAAACAAGGAACCAAAATAAAACCGATGCCTCGCTGAAATGTTGCGCAAAACTTGAAACAAGTCGTGTGAGATATTGGAATATTTTAAATATTGGAATATTTTAAATAGCATGTTTAAGTAAATTATTAGAATTACCTCAACAATTTGTTGCAATGCAGGAATCTGATATGGTAATTATTGCCATGCAATGGTGATTATGGTAAACATATCATTTCCTGAGGCTAGAGTCTAAACACGAAACCACGCTTAAGTCAAACGAAAGTGTGATGAAGTATTTCCACCAAATTTCTTGAAATCTTTCGACATCTCATTTCTACTTATTTCTTAATTGCTCTTGGATCAATTAATTACTTTCTAATGTTTTTGTAAGGCGAAAAATCAAAGTGTGTCGAAGGGTGATGGATTGGAGGAAGGGAAGGAATTTCAATTAGGAGGTTTTTTCGGGAATGGCATTTCGATGACTTGATACTTTGCAAATTTAAACGCACGAAGCGCGGTTCGCGAAAGTAAACTTTGGGAGAAAAAGTGGAATGATGCACCGATGGTTGCAGCTTGGTCACGTAGGAACCCCCTGATTTATATTTAACCCGGGTCCAAGGGGCTTCTACGAAGCCGTTTTGCCAAGCCGTTCGGGCCCCCAGCTCGCTTGGAATCCAAAACCGACCTAAACCGTCGAATTTATTTTCGAGCGAGCCTGGCAGCCGGTACTATTAGCAGTAAGGTCCGCCGATCTTCCCGTCTTCGTTTTGCTCGATTCGCTTCTTGGTCTTTGACTTCGCCAAAGCTCTTTAAACACCAGTATCGTACTGAGAACGAGACTAAGAATTTCCATTTTAAGTCAGTAATTTACACTTTAAATGAGACCTGATGATATAAAAGTTTCCGAAGAGAGAGTTTCTTAATTCAAGAAGAATCTTGAATTAAGAAAATCGGTCTTGTTTTCACTCAAAAAGGTCTTGTTTTCATTCAAAAAGGTCTTGCTTTAAGACAAAAGATGAAATATTTTTAAGCCTAAAAACGGGCTTTAAATAAGCTGTGATATAAACAAGCTGTGACACAAAGTAGTCTTTTTTTCTGTGTAGGTGCATGAAAAATGTAAGAGTTCAGTTTATGAACTTTGAAGCCTATATAAACTCGGGATATTATGGAAAGGAATATTATATTTAGGCTTGGAATTCTTAAATGTAAATTTCAAATGTAATGCTTGACTGGAGTTGAAAAACACAGAAAAAAAAGTTTAGTTTTTGTTACAGACTTCTTTCCTGTAAAGATTTTCACAATGCTGACTTTTAACGAACGTTGAAGAGTTCTCTCTATTATCGAATCTCAATGACACAAATAACACACCTGCTATGGCTGCAGTGAACGCAACCGAAGCACAAGGTAAAATCGAGTTAGCATCTTAACGTCAATTACGCATTAACGCTAATTGCCACCACTCACGCACTTCTGTTGCAATTCCTGTGAATCCAATTACATACCTTAGAGTCAATAATGTACAGAAAAAGGGGACATGTGAATGCAATTTACTCTACATTATATCAAATCATTACATTTCCGAAAGGACTAGTAATCAGATTGAGTTAGTGCAAAGTAGTAAAATTTATAAGTTGATATTCAAATAAATCTCCCGAACTTGGTGAACGAGCGCACGTGGCTTTTATTTATTGCTCGCGTGTCGTAATCGGAGGTGCGATGCGAAATTTAGTCACGTCAGTTTTCCGCATAATTCAATTATAATCCATACGGTAGCGAAGCGGCAATTTGTTAACGGATTAAGTCGCGTGAGATCTTATCCTCGCCGGAAAAATTATTATACACAGGCGAAGTAACATTAGTTTATTGCTCCAGCGAAATTGCGAAGTTATTAATATAATTGAGATAATCGACGGAGCGTGCGATAAGGTCGGAGTAAATAGGACCCAATCTTTCTGAAATAGAATCGAATGTTTCACAAAATAAGATAAAATATTTCCCACACCATATCATCTGTATTTTCTTGGGAATTCTAAGCTGAAAAACAATGCTGTGAAAACAGGATTCCAAAGCATTATAAATTCAAGTTCTGGACCTTTCTATTTGACACTTATTGCCTCCCGAGAGCGGGGAGAAAATTACCTTTTTACCTCTCTGATATCCAACACGACCTTTTTTATCTTTATCGTCTTATCGAATCTCCTCAGCACTCGACAAAACCTCCAATATATCTGGGAACCGAAATTAGCTCGAATTAATGCTGCACGACTCTTTATTTCATCGACACGATCCTAAACCAGAAAGCATTTGTGTGTAGGGAAATACCAACCTGACAATAAACTAAATCATAGACTCCACATAAGATACCTTTAAGTCGAGAAAAGACTACAAACTTTCCTTCTATGGTATTTTAGGGTCAAATAAATATCGATGGTCAGTTTGTTTAAAAATATTGCAACGTATATTAAATTGAATTTAAAATTTTCAATGACGATAATTTGAGTTCGAGTTTAGCATCAGTGTCAGCACCACACTGTATCAGATATTGGGCAATTTTATGATGTCCATATTTTGCTCTAAATGCAGAGGAGTGTAATTTAAATTATATAGACTCGATTAATGTATATTTTCCCTCAAATCGAGATGCGTTTAGAAGCAATTTTACGGCTTCCAATTGCCCTGCAATTATTGTAACATGGAGAGGAGATAATCCATCATAAGTTCTACAGTCAATTGTTGCACCATGCTTTAACAAAAGTTCAATAATTTGAACGTGACCTTGACCAGATGCGATGTGCAACAATGAGTCTCTATTTTCATACAAATCGTTTATATAGAAGATTCATCTGAAAGGAGTAGCTACGTCATTCAACGCCGAAAGTATGAATTTAATGCCAATGGCTTTTCCTCTCTTCCTCAGGTCAACAGCCTAAGAAACAGAAGAAAAAATATTTAACTTTTTAAAATCTACTATTCTTAGGATAGTCATAGTCATAGCTCTTTGTCTGAATATTAAAAATTACTAGAATTAAGTATATTTTAAAAATATTTATGAAAAATGGTTCAACATGAAGTATACGTGATGCTTTCCCTAGAGCACCTGGTTTTTTTGTTGTTTTAGCTGCCTTGTCAGGCATTGCTTTTGCTTGTAGAATTTAAATTTTGAGTGTGCAACGGTCGTGATAAGATGATTGTGAACTGACTCAACTGAGTAACTTTTAACACTCGAGGAGTATTTGAGTAACGGACGCCGCGCCGACAGTTGGATCATGGACCTGACCCTGACGCCCTGGCCGCATTCGGAAAACCCTTTGCAGGTCAAAATCGTCCCTCAAACTTTCACTTTTTCCTGAATAATGGAATTTTCTTTTCCATTACTCTGTGCAAAGTCAAGTTACGATTCGAAACTGCCCAAATTAAAAAAAAGACAAACTGTCCTGGACATTCTTCCTCCGTATTTCTAATTAATTAGAAATACGAGCATCATACTCGAGGATACATAATTTCTGGGATAGTCTTCGGTAATTTCCCGTAGCGCTTTTCACATCTGCCAAATTCGCAAAGAATGCTGATTTCCAAACTCAAGGCAGCATATGTCTTCAAGGATATTTGGATGAAGGTCACATGTCTCTTCTCAGTGACCAAGAATCTTCTAACCTTGGATATAACTTCCAAGTTGAATGTAACTAAAAGTCTCTGAGAGTAGAAATATGTTTATGGCATATTTGAAGACTCACATGTAATAGCTGTGCATTAAATAAAACTTTCTACTTTGTTTTGTCAAAGTGTATCGATAATTTGTTGTCGCCCGCATTTCTGTTGGATGAAAAATCCACTCAAATTGGTAGTAAAAGCTTCTAACGATAAATTACATGTGTGCACGCCTGCATATCCGGCGGTGCGAAAAATTTAGCAAACCGTGTTGCGACTTGGATGTTGATTGTTGGATCATGGTTAGTTCACATGGCCTGAATTGCTCGTCGATTCTTCCGGCACCCGGAAGAGGGTCGCTGAACTCGCTCGCAGCCATCCAAGTGCGTACGGCGAGTTACGACGATGATAAATTACTCCTCGTAAAGTACGAAAATCGCCAAAGGTGTATTTGTTTCCTCATAAACTCCAACTTGCATCATCAAATTTAACTCTTTATTTAATTAAATCCCAATTTTGTATTACTTGTAGATTCTAGAAATGTCTATAACGTCTACTGTGTTGTTGATTTTCATTGCAGTATCTTCTGTTTCCACAGTTTTATTTCTGTTGATATAGTGTCCAGCAGTTTGAACGAGGCGGTTAAACCGTTTTGGAATAATAATTACTTACACTTTTTTACTCTTTTCATTGAGAAATCTTGTCTCTCTCTAAATCTGAATCAGTGAAAAGTCGGTCACTGATTTACCTGAGTGAAAATTTTAACTAATTATTAGTTGTATTTCACTACTTCATTTAGTAGTAACGAGATACATTGGAATCAGTGCCGCAGGTGCTAACAATATGTACAGCATTCAGAGCAAGTACTTTTACTTAGGGAGGACAGCAAGCTGGCAAGTCGGACAGTTCATGGAGAAATCAACAGCCTGCATCGATATCATTACGTGTATTGATCGAGCCAAGAAACAGAACAGAACCATCATTTATGCAACATCATTGCACATGTAGGGTACCATGTGTGAGCTCAAAAAGCCAAACTCTTTCGTAAGAATTTCGTGAAATGCCCCTTATTACGAAGAGGTCCAGGGACGCACACTTGGGAGTGAAAAGTAGCACTTTCAGTTTCTTAAAGTATTTCATAGCAGGATTTTAAACAGCCAATCGATACTAATAGTACTCGTGGTACTGCGCCAGTTGTATACCCACTCCCAGCTGAGTTATCTTTTGTATACTAATATTAATTCTTAATTACTGACGTGGTATTGAAATTTCCACCTGGAATCAGCCTTTAATATTTTACTTCCTACATATTTTCCCTCCGGCATATGGACTTTTTTCTGCGTGTAAAAGATGCTTCAGGGCATTGTGGAACTAATGATACATTCGGCCCTGAGCGATCGATCGGTTTTGTGACACCACTACTGTCAGTTATTAACTACCTCAAGTATTCAATCCTGCTCGAATTTCCATTGATCGAGTTACAGCAACTTATTGTTATGACATGTTGCGTAATCGCAGACATGCTGTTCTGCGCAATAATTAATATCATTTTTATTACTTCACTTTAATCATTAAATTATTTTCTGATACATTTTTTATCCCGCGTGTTTACTTCTGATCGCAGTTTCCAAAGTTCCCAAAGCCTAAAATTTGTATCAGGAGAAATTTACCCGGTCGCTATATAAAAACAAAATTCTGCTCTGTATATAATTGTATAACTTGAGATGGAAATTCAGGAGTTGAAAGATCGCGATTAGATGGAATGTGAAGAGCACATTTCTTGATGTCTTTTCCCGCGCATATCTTCGTAATGAAAGGGCGTTTCAAATCTCATAAAACGTTTATCGGTGCACGTACCGCGATCCACGCATTTCGCAGAACGTGCACTAGCAAGCGATCCCGTGTTCCACTTTATCCTTTGCTTTATAAGCCGAAGAGATATATGTTCTGCGTGGATGGAAACAAAGCGCCGATAAAAACGCGAGAGATTCTACGGAATGAGAAAGTGCGTGCTCGCAGGCCGACGATCGTATAATTGCATGAAATTGTCCGTGCCTCTGTCTGTCGCACACACCGCACCAACTTCTACTAACTGTGTCCAGGTTTCGTCACATTTTTAGGCGCACAAAGCAACTCAGGCGATTCACGTGACTGGCTTTGAAACACAAACATTGCACCAAAGGAAGTAACGTGATTAATAATAACAGCGGAACACAATTGAGTCGGATACAATCGCTGTAGAAAAGCTAGTATTGAAATTAGCTGATTATGTAATTACAATTTGTCTAATTTGGAAAGGTTTTTTTTTTTTTTTTAAAGCTTTGAAGAATAATTGAAGAAAGTAAGACCGTAAATTCTTCTTTTCTAATTGGAAAGGATTCTTCAGAGTCCTGTTGTAAATTCACAAAGCGTCATATTTCTTATTTACTATTGCCGATCGACGTGCAGACACGTGCCAATTCATCGAAAATCTCCGGAGGGCACAGATAAAGCTTTTCCACTCCCTCTTGGATGTGCATCACACCTTCCAGAACATAATTTTGATGTGCCTGCGTGCAGCAAAAGCACTTCCACCGATTTAGATAAAACTGATAACTGGAATCTCCCATATCTATCTAATATCTATATATCTCCCTCTTTAAAGGGAACATAGACCCAGTAAAACATTCTCTCTTTAATTCGAACTTCATTATTAGAAGTAGATTTGTAAGATTTATAGAGAAGTGGATGATTACTCCTTTTGATTTTCCTTAATCGGACGTGTTTTGTGAAGTACTGATGATAAAAGAAAAAGGGATACAAGAGGGATGAAGAGCGATGGAAAAAAAAGGAAAGTGTAACGTAAAAAAGGAAGAGACGTTGACTTGTCCAGGAGTCGTTAGACCAGGGTATCAGGATCTCCTATCCCTTCGCATCGGGGACAAATTGGAAATGCACTCGCGTAATTTGTCGATTGACAAAAAACTGTGGAGACAGGACGAGAAAATGATCTAATTATATGTCCAGGAGAAGTTGAAGCTGCGAAACGACGAAGGGAGGAAACTTGTAGAGGACGGAAGAGAGGGAGCGAGATAGATGGTTGTACTTGCACGATGTACAGGTACACACATATCCGTACGGTCGATCGTGATTGCGACACGCCCAAGCAACCAGGAAGTGCACACGTTTCTGCATTCATACACGCATCTTTATATTCATTCCTTTAATTTGCTTTTACATATATATTTTCATTCATTTTTGTTTCATAAAAGGTCAATAGAGGCTTGAAACTGTAGAATACAATTTTTCACATAAAAATTATTCTCCTTGAAGGATCATCTATAAATATTTACAGCAATAAGTTATTCTCTTCGATCGGACTCCATCTTCTCTGATCTTGTCTTCTTCATTTTCTGGATTGACTCGCACGCGATTATTTGTCATCATCACATTCCCTGACACACCCCGTACACGCGTACCTGGTTTTTATGTACATCTACATATACATATATATATTGCATCTACATGCATATGTGTGTGTGAATATATTTTGCCGGTAGGATCGATACACGCTCAACGGAAATATATAGAAATATAGTAATATACAGGATGGATGCAGGAGCAGCTCGCAATTGACATGACATTCCATCACATGTCACGCACACTTGCAGATGTTGTGGCATGTAAGATACGTACGTGTGGCGCACACCCACATGGTTGCTTGGCGTGCGTTCTCATCGAATGGGCTTCTTCCTGGCTTCTCTTATCAAGTATTAAGATTATCATTAAGACATCCCTCTCCAAGTACCATTGGTACTACCGTAGTACTGTGGGTTGAGGGCCTCGCCCTCTTGCTAATAGCACACTCCGCTTACCTGAAAATGCGTCTTAGATAATGACGAGCGTTCAGCTTTAATTCAATGACTTCCGCATCAATTAAACTTTCCATTAAGCCCCTGCCGGGTTTTAATCACCTTTTAATAAACGAACGCGTCATCGATCGACAAACATCTGTTAAACAAGAGAGCACATGATTTTAGTTGGGTTTTAACGCTGCGGTGGGTCTGGAGTTATTTCATTCCTGATTGTCCACGATTTTTAATGTCAATTTATTATTTGAAATTATTTTTTAATTAACAAAAAATACATAATACATATTGCATTATTATCCTCTAAAAGTGGTGTGACGAAATATCTCGGAAATCTCGCATACATTGTTGTTGCAA
>JAUEJJ010000046.1:4919277-4934564 GCA_032164275.1 Synergus coniferae
TATATATTTTTCAGCCGGAAACTGTGCCACAGGCGAGAATCGACATGACACGTGTCCTGGAAGTTGCAGCAGCTGAGGATGTCACTGGACATCCTTACAGTCTTGCAGTGACCTCTCCAGAAGGCGTGACCTTCGTCAAGGGCACCTGCCGCGAAGAAACGCGTTGGTGGGCCGACGTTCTTCAAGTTTACTCGAGAAACAAGGTTTGTTCCTTTTTCTTTTTTTACCTTTCTCAAGGAGATGTCTGGAATAGTCAGAGAAAATTCAATTTGGCTTTAATTCTTCAACAAAAAGTTTTATATATAATTTTAAATTCATGAAAATTTTTGAGATTTTTCTGCATTTCACTTCTTTTGCTCATATTCATGATCAGAATATGTAAATGAGGTTTTTGTTTCAAACAACTAAAAATAAGAAAAACTGTCACTCGATACACATAATTTATGAAGGGAAACATATCATTTTCTCTAAATTTGTTTCTAAGAATTTCTGTCGCGTGGTTGTCACAATCAGTCGAGGAAATCATTTCCAATGTTTCTTGTTAAAACATCACATCGAGACTTGTTATTATTTATTACATGAGACAAGCGAGACGTTGGTTAGTAAGGTGCAACTAAAGGGATTGGATAAGGGGAATGGGGACTGGGGAGCTGAAAGAGAAGCACACGTTCACAAAAAAATGCAATTTGCCATTCACAAATGCGATAAGAGAAGTACCGAGGAATCATTAGCGCATCCTGCTGCGTTATGCTTGTTATGTTGACAATAATCCTGTCCACGATGACTCGCACTCGAGTCATCAACTGATTGGCTCCTTCCTTTGCAGTTCGCGTTTACGTGCGTCAAAAGATTTCATACACATTTTATCCAATTTGCCCCTTTCTCTTTGTTTTTCAATCTTTAACCTCATCTTCGTTTTGCCTTCTACAAACGGATATTGCAAATTTATGGCTGATTTAATACCAGTTTTCTTACTTTATATCAAATGGGATTCCGTTCTACTTCTCTTTTTATTTCTACCTATGCAATTTTTTTTTAAACGCAGAGAGAAATTGATGAAAGTTGAACTTTTATTTTAAAATACTGATATTTACTTTCAAACGATCAGACCAGATTACTCCATCCTGAGAAATCTCTCCACGTACATTAAAAGTGGTAATTTTGCAATAAGTACAGATGTGTGTAAAAAAAAAACGTCTCACAATACAATGAAGCACAAACAGTGACTCGTGTTAATCTGTAGTTACATTTGAATTCAAGAACCAATAAATTTCAATCGATGTCCTCGATTTTTCTATAAGAAGGACATTCATAAGTCTCTCAATTCTTTCTTCTTTTTTTTTTGCTTCCGTTACTCGCATTGGCATTGTGAAATAACGAGATGTTTGCATAATATTGTAAACGAGCTCGTTCGTTTCCTTCGGTTTGACGTTCAAGTAACCTATTTAGTTACGACTGAAATATATTTATTATGGTCCGTATTTTCTAGAGCTCTTGGAAGAGGCGATCATTCTTTTACTCATGCCTATAATTACATTAATTACCCTCATCGTAATTATCGTTACAATAATTATCTTTCCTTCTCTGGTAAAGGTCGTAAACTACTTTTTAATTCATGAGAAAGTTTATTGAATGATTGCTTGTCTTTCAAAAGACACTATTTCGAAATTTACTTTGCAAGGGAGCTGGAAATTTTTTAATTTATAAATTTACATGAAATCAATAAAATATACACTATTTATAAAAAATATACACCTATCGTCGCCTTTCTGCAAACATTTTATTTTCTGTTTTTTATTTCTGAATTTAATCTTTTCAAATAAGAGAGTTCGAAGTTAGTACTTAAAAGGACATGAAATACTCTTCACCTTCTATATATGGTGTCAAAGGTCAGATCCGAAGGTCAAAAGAACATCTAATCGAAGATTACACAATCAATGATTGATCGATAGAGGGAAACAACTTCTTGTCTTATTTATTTAAAAAGTATAATAAAGACAAAATATATTTTATAATTGAATAATGTTTATAGCAGATTATAGCATTATTGATTCTATCATTAAATTGTTTATTCTCTATTCAAATTGTACTATAAAATATTTTACTTCGTAATAAAATATTGAAAAAATGACCCTTGAAATTGAGTGTGTGAAATATATATGTGTAACATTTTCAAGTGGTTATAAAAGGCAAGAAGTACTCGATTAACGTTGACAAGTGTTTCTTTTAAATTCTCAGCTTGGTATCGGTTTTTTCTCATTTTTATCGAGCAGCTCTGCCTTGGAATATCTGAGAAGACTTTTTACAAGTCGCTCATAAGTCGTAATATCGCAACTTGTTGCCAATATGCGTAACAGTATCAGTTGACGCGAATATATGCAATATGCATAAATGATCGGTGCAATAAATCCAGGCTACCCATATTACGCTCACGGTATTGTTGTTTCTGAATATCGACGATCCTATGAATTATGCACAAGACGAGAAGTTTCACTCTGAGATTATCAGTTTTACTGCTTTTTGTTCTCCTTCAACACACCTCATCCAATCCTGCACGGAAAGTCTCGAGAAGGCGTTGACACTCGAGATTACTTCAGAGCAGTCAGAAAAAAAGTCGAAAAAATTTTAATGCTTTTAAAAAATGAATTTATCCTTGATATAGAGCTTATTCATCTTCCACTCGAGCACCAAACTTAAAAATAAATCATTACACCACTAGTGGTGTAATGATTTATTTTTATGTTCTTTAGAATTCCTGACAAATTCTATCGAATTTTAACTGTAATTACAAATTGTAAATGAATTCTGAGCCAAAATATTTTCGAGTAAGATTTTCCCAATTGTTGTTTTATCAATTAACTGATCAAATAAAATTTTGTGTTACAGGGCCGACATAAGAGGAATGCGACATTTCCTGGTGGGCAAAGTACCATTCTTCAGGTTACACCGACCATTCGAAGTAAGTAAAGTTCTTTCGTAACTCAAACCGTACTCGCAAATGGCAGGTAGTAAAAATGAAACGCACTTTGCATCACGAGAACGAGATGAGGGAGGAATTCGGGAAATTAGGTAATCCACTTCAAACCAGCGAGGTAGATTGGAAATTTAAGAAATAAAAAAAACAAGAAATAAAAATAAGAAATAAAAATAAGAACATAACCAGGCCCATTATTATTCTGGGAAATCGCTTCGAAAGTAAAAGTACGAGTAAATTTAAACGAGTATACGTATAATATGCGGTTTGGCTTGTTTTCACGGAAGCGTGAAATAAAGGCGAATATGTATACGGAATTACAGATAAAAATTCACCAGGTCCTACCAACGTTTATTCGCTCTATGCGTAAGCGATAATCATCGCCTTATTCTAATCTATCCTAATGTCGTTAAATTTCTGTAATTGGACATTTATGCTCTTTCGCTTCTTGAGTTTGCGCGAAAACTTTCGCTTCTGCTTATCAAGCATCACACTTGTTGAATAAATCGCTGATAATTTAGTATTTTTCCTGATAACTTATTTCTCCCTAGTAAATTTCCTCTAAAGAGCCTTTCAGGGTCTGCTTGAGAGTGAGAAAATAATTTTATCTGATCGTTAGAGCTATTTATTCTGTTTGGATTGGAGGAAATGAATATTTAATCTGCAATATTCATAAAGTGTAGAATTTCTTAAAAGATAAAATAAACCCTTTTGGAAAAATGAATATTTATTTTACCAATTATCTATGTATAGTTGACTCTATAATCGTGAATATAGGAAGTGAAAATTAAATTCATTTTAATCTTTATTTATTTGTTTAGATTCATTTCCAAGGTTTCTAGCGAGGGCCGGAAAAGAGTAAGAGAATTCTGAAATCGAATTCTTCAGTAACCGCGATCAGAAATTTCCAAGACCTTAATCAATTTCTAATCACAGAAGTATTTTTTATCGTGAATTAATCCCGAAGGGAAGTCGACCCTACAATCATCTAATCTTTTTGCATAAACTATTAAATAAGAGTTATTAATACAAGATCACGAATAGGATGTTGCGCCCATATTAATATAATATAATTGGTTTTAAATTGCAAAGGTCCAGACTCTTGCCTCTCCCTCTCGATCTGGACCAGTTAGTTACGTTCTTCCTATAATTGCGATGTAAATGACTACAAGAGTGCATATACGATCTTGTCGAGCTACTTTCTTTTTGCTAAACCTGCAATGAATATTGCTGACATGGACCTTGTCAATTCCTTTTTTTAAATTACATTCTTATCCAACGACGAATTTTTCGCTCTTGAATTTTTAGGCTTTAAAAAAGAAGATTCATGTTCAGCATGTATTTCAATAAAATCTAGGAAACAAAAAACTGTCCTTAAAGTTTAAACATATTTATATATTTATTTGTACCTTTCTTTCTGAAACAGGTAATACACCAAATCCACCTCGTCCAAGGTTCAACAGCTGCCGATCAGAGCCTCGAAGTACGAGTACCTCTTGGATTCAGGAATCGAGTGGTGCAGATTTGATCACTTCCAGTTTTTCTTCAATCCCTGGATCTGCGACTGTGACCAGCAGCACTCAGGCTTTGGGAAATAATTCCTCGAGTTCTTTGTTATCCAGCACTCTCAATGGCGCTGCTGATTCTTCTTGTGATTCTTCTTCCCTGAGACCAAATGTCTCACCATTAAGGAATTCCACTTTGGAAAATGGCAACGTTCATCCTTATGTGTCGTCCTCTTCCAACTCGATCAATGGCAGCTCTCCTGGAATTGGTAAGAAGAATTCTGTTTCTGTAATAAATGATAAATAATAAATTGTACATGAATAATCTTCACTTCATTATTTAAGTTTTCAAGCTAAGAAGCGAGTTTAGTTCATACAGTTTACTGAGATAATTATTAGAATTGATTTTTAAATCTAATTTTTTTGTATTACAGCAAATACAACAACTTCCACGAATACATTGACGACAATTTCCTCGACAACCTCGACTTGCGTCTCTCCTTTAATTACTGGATCTGAGAAACCTCCTATTGGTCCTTCAGAAAACAGAAATTACAAGGACCAGCCAGCAAGTAGTGCTTCTCCACCAACGAGAGATAAACTTCGAGCTGAAGATAAAGCGAGACGCAGAATGCATCAACAAAATGATCGCTCTTCGGCTTCAATTAACTCCAACGAAAAATTAGGTTCGTATTTTTATTCTTGTTATTTTAATTCAATTGAAAGAAAAAACTGCTTTTCTAAACAAACTTCGAAATTAATAAGAATTTAGACTTCAAACTAAAAAAAGAGTCTCTGAAAATCCTTAGATAAGGTATTTTGAAGTTGGCATCGTACTTTTTACACTTACAAATTTATTTTTCCTTCATTCAAAGCTCTTTGCACCTTTCTTAAGAGACGCTAATGAGTCAGTATTAAAATTTCATAATTAGGTAGTCACGGTGTACATAAATAGCTCAAAGATACAACAATAAAATTCAAAGAAAATATCTTCGTTCAAGGATATAAATATGTGCAACAATCTATGGGACATTCAACGTTCGTTGCATTTATGCGAGTCTCCATTCAGTGAATAAGGATTAATTCGAAGTTCCGCTCGTTTGAGCGTGTTGGGAAGTCCAATTAAACCCCAGGGTTCAACTCCCACCAAGCTTTGGCGTGTAGGCTTGGATATCCAATTGCCGATAAGTCACCGTGTCGGCTTGCTGAAAAAATGACTCTTTAATCGCGATATGATGCCTCCGTAGGCTTGGTACACGTACGAATCCGCTGAGTTCCGTTCCCACAGGGACAGGAACGAAGTTCTGGGGAACTTGTAGTATCAATCCTACCACTCGGGTCTGGTCTCTAGTCTTTCTTTCTGCGTAGAATTGCGTAATTGCGTGCCTTTAATCGCTCAGAAAATCTATGAGACTAACACAACTACGTCGTCATGTCAAGTTAAGAGAGCCGACGAAATCGGGGTTCTGTCTGTTCTGTAGATTTCATTTAGATTGGTCTCTTGAGATTTTAGTCTAGAGACTCTCGAGAAGTCAACTAATGAGAAAAGCTGTTGAGATTCTCACTTTTTCTGTAGTGACAAACAGAAAATATTTTATTATCTTCGTTCTGAGCTCTAACGTAACTCTTCTAAGAAACTTAGGTAGTTAAAGAAAAATGATTGCAATTGAAAAATCATTTTTCTGTATTCAAGAGATTAAAGTTTTAGCAATGATTTACATGCAGAGAATGTAAAACATATATACTTGATTTCGTACTAATATTTTTTAGAGATGTCGAGGCATTCAAGTCCATTAGTCTCTCAATTAATGTAAGTAGAGATTCGCGTAGGTATTTAATGCCTACACATTGGAAGTGGAAGTCTTAAGGACAGTTAAGAGGAAAATAAGTTAATTGGTTACGTCGATGCCATGAAACAGCGAATGTTTGATAACGACAAACACGTTCAGTAGCGGTTAAATACTCCAGTGTTACTCAGCTCGTGACTTATTCTCTGCGGACCAATAAGTTTCTTGATTACTTTCCAACGATTATAAGTATCGTTGTCAACATTTGCAGAAAAAACTATTTAGAGTTTTACGCTTTATGCTTTAGCTCCATGGGAATTGGAAATTCAGATCAAGCTCATGTTCTCTGTGAGAGAAATGCTGATTCAGATAAATTGTTCAACACTACTTGTAAATTAAATCTCAGCACTATATGCATTCAGGAAGATTCATTTTCTGTGATTAAGAGAAAATGTTGAGAACAAACCAAGATTTAATGGCTACATTATGCAATAATAATTCTCTATGTGAATTTGATTATTTTAAATTGTTAAGTTTCAAAGTAGTTTGTTTCTAAAAAGATAAATTTGATTCATTTTGATTTATTGTCTAGAAATAAATAGTAATTGAGTTTTTTTCATTTTTGCAGATGATGATGCTTGTAGACGAATACTTTTGGAACACGAAAGAGAACGAGAAGGTAAATTGAGGGATATTGCTGCTTCTTTAACTCAACCAAGAGTCAGGAGAAGCAAACCGAGAACTTCGGAGCCAACGAGAGATGTCGTTGATGCAGCCAATGCTGCTCACCAAGACAAATTGGTATGTTTTTAACTCTGAAAAAGATAAATATGTTATAAAATACAAAATCTTCTAGAGAAATAATTCAATACTAAAATATTGATTTTTTTTGCAGATACGGGGCGATCCAGATGGCTGTGGTCTCGATATCTCTGGTACGAGGTACTCACCTACATCTGAATTACGAGTCGATCTTCCAGCAGAGGATTTATTAAATATAAAGAAAGGCTGGTTGTTGAAACAGGGTCTCAATAAGGTGAACTTCCGCTTTTAATTCACCTAAGGTTAAAATATTTTAGCTTCCTATTTGCAACAGTTGAATGGAATCGATTTTTTCTAGGAATGGAACAAACATTGGTTCGTCCTAAGAGGTTGTGGCCTGATGTACTATCGAGATCCTAGTGCAGAAGATAAAGGAATTATGGATGGCGTCATTGATCTCAACACTGTTACTGCCGTTACTCCAGTCCAAGGTGTTCGAAACTACGGTTTTCAAACGGTGGTACGTCTGTTTCTTATCACATATAAATTTTCTGCTCGATTACACACCTCTCTCTCATAAAATAATCTCTCCCCTCGTAAAACAATCATACAAAATATTTTATGCAACTTGTTTGATTGATAATCTGGTTTTTATCTTCTTGAGAATTTAAAGCCAACTTTGAATTTAGTATTGTCTTAAATCAATTAGAAGAGGGACTACTCTGACGGTCTTGTACTTCAATTGAATTTACTGGATTAGCTCAGAAAAGGAGTGGCCAGGAAAAATCTAAGTCAATTTCACGCTAGAGTAAATCGGATGTGTAGGGCTCTTCGCTTTTCCTGTCATTAAAGCCGAATATATCTGGTCATTTGCCTCCGGTTAACAACTTCGATCACTTCTCTTTGTTTTAAACTCGAATTAGTTGATATAAAAAGTGAAATATTCTTTATTTATTTTTAGACTTGGGATGATCGTGGTACAACTATATTGTCTGCAATAACTGGAGGAATCAGATCCAGTTGGTTATCAGCTATTAGGCGAGCTGCTAATTTACCAGATCCTGAGGCTAATTTAGAGTCGCAAGTTTGTCAGGAACATCAACAGGATGTTAATCCACAGTCACCTACTACGTAAGTACCACAATCTATAGAAAATATTTAATTATATACAAAGTAATAAAACATTGTTTTAAGTTCAAATATTGAGTCTTGGTTTATACTAATCAGTGATACGACTTTTTCAGCTCGATCACTGAACGGGAAAGGGATTCGATCGTTCCTTCGACTCTATTAACACCCAGGTCCGTTCTCTTTTCCTCTGATGAAGAGTATAGAACAGCTTCTGAAGGTGGAAGACGAGAATCCGGAGATTGGTCAGAAATGCCGGTCTCTCCACCTCTCACAAGAAACGGGGATTGGTCTCTTGCTTTGAAGGGATCGAACTGGTCAGATTCCGCAAAACACGAGTGGTCAGAATTGCCCCCTTCTCCTCCTTTAACAAGAACTGCATTGTCGAGAGTCAAAGCCAGGTCGCGATCAAGTTCTAGATCAAGAGTTTATAAAAGAAGCAGAAGTTCTCCACCAAGTTCGAGAAGAAGTACTTTGGATAGTGTTCGTTCCGAGGATTTGATGATGGCTTGTTGCGAGTTAGGTGAAGATGAAGAGCAGACTAATGGTCTTATTCAGAGCAATAATTGTTTACCAAATAACAATGATAATCCCTTGATCGTTGAACTGTTGGAGAGTCAAGTGACGATGTTGAGAGATCAGCTTGATAAGAATCAGTCTCATCCAAATACGTTGCTAGTCATCATCGAACGCCAGGAGAGCGAGATAGAGGATTTGAAGTCACAGTTGAACACTGCGCGTACTGAAGTTGCGAATATGGAGAAGGAATTGTCAAGGTTAAGGCAGCAGAAGGCCGAAGCTAGTATGAGGGAGAAGCAGATTGAAGAGTTGTTGAATACTATACAAAGAACAGAGCAGATGAGGAACAAGGATTTGGAGGATTTGGAGAAGGTGAAAAAATTGTATAATAGGGATAAGGAGGTGTTGGAGTGCAAATTGTTGGAGAAGGAGGCTATTTTGAGGGAAACTACGGAGAGGTGCGAAATAATTACAAAGGAACTTACGACGAGTCATAGGACTGTGGAACATTTGCAGGCAGAGATTACGTCTTTGAGTGACAGATTATCGCAAGGTTAATATCCAATTAAAAATTTTTCTAACCTTTTCTAATTTCTAATTAATTGATGTCTAATTTATCATTTCAATTTCAGGAATAGAAGAAAACGATCGACTCTACACGAGAGTGCGAGAATTCGAAGGAAAAAGTGGCCTCTCTGCAACACGAGAACGAGGCCGAAGTTTTGATTCACTGAGTGATTTGACAAACATCGACTTGGATTTGGATTTGAACACCTTGGACAAAGAACGTGTGATGGAAGAATACGAAGAACTCCGAGGTCGTTTCGAAAAAGCCATCCTTGAAATTCGTGCAATGCGAAAAGAACTCCGAGAAGCTCACGCGACACAAGACGCACTAGAACTCGAAATTTTTGCCCACAAACAGGAATCAGGAAGGTCGAACGAGACTAATCAGGCTCAAATGCAACTCATGGCTGCTAGGATCCAAGATTTAACTAATAAGCTAGCCGGCAGCGAGAAACAAGTAAGAACCCTAAAACAAAAACTCACCAAGGCTGAAACCCGCGATAAAAGGCGATCGCTCTCTTTAAAAGGAAGAGAATCTTTCCAAATATCTCAAGAAGTTGAAGATAAACTTCTTGATCTCGAAAATAAAATCTGCGCAATTGAACGCGGAAAAAGCATTAGTGCTCCAGCTTCTGCCGGAAGTTCAAAAGAATCAAGTCCCAATCCAAAGAAGGAAAGAAGGCGAGAACACCGAAGTTTGGACAGAGCTCGACTTCGAAGAAAATCACTCGATAGTGCCACAAGTTCAGAACCAATGAAGGTTCTCATCAGACTCAGCACTCTCGAAACAAAAGTAGCGAGTGTTACTGAAAACTTAGCGAGTGATGCTGAAAAAGATTCCAGCGAATGTAGCGAAGTCAGCGCCTCTTCAACAAGTGAAGTTTCACTCGAAGTTCTGTCTAGGCTAAAAAAGCTAGAAAGAGCTGTTGCAAAATCGAAGCGAAGGCTCGAAAAGTGTCTTGGATCGACTCAGGCCGAGGAGAAGGCTGAAAAATGCCTCCGGGCAGTGAACGACATTCTTGACTCGTGTGTAGAGTGCAAGAAAAACCAAGCCAACTCTCAAGTCACTGAGTCAGTAGGTGTAGTAGTCTCTAGGCTAGAAACTATTCTTAGGGATAAGATGTGCGAGCTAATGAAGCGACGACAGTTGCTTTCGCAGAGTGGACAGCTCACAGACAAAGAAAAAACGAAGCTCATCGCCGAAAGAGTAGCTTTTGAAAGCGTAATCCTCAGGCAGATCAAGTGTGCAATGTCGAGAACGACGGACAAAAGTGTCGTCTTAAGCGAGTTGGTCGAAACTAGTCAGCTTATTTCAAACTTAAAATGTAAGGTCTATGGAACTAAGCCCAAAATGTACCAAAACACGAATTTTATCGAGTATCTCACGAGAGTTTTAGCAAATAAGTTATTACTAGTAAGCCCGAAGATAGAGTCAAAGGAAGTCTCGGCTGCCCAGGCCGAGAGTCTCACCTTCCTTTTGCAAAAGCAGAAGGAGATTAATGAGATCGTTCGCAGGTTCAAGGACGCAAAATTAAAACAACTTGCCGAAGCATTAGCGACGGAGACTTTGAGTTTGTCTGAGCAAGAAGAACTGAGTCAAGTTGTCAGCTCGAGTAGAAAATTAGTCGAGGATAGAAGAATTAGAGAAGCTTGGGCTTTGGCTCAGGAAACTGTTAGTAAGGAACTCGTCCAGGCCGAGATTTCGCACTTCATTATGAGATGTGGTCAGATTTATGAACAAAATATCACATCTTTTACTGATAGTTGTTTGATCTTTGACAATTCGGAGAATGTGGTCCTAGAATCCTGGGCTGATAAGGCTCAGGCAAAATTGAGAGAAGAAATGGAGTATTCGATAGAGGAATTAACTGGGATTTATGAGGAATCTTTGAGAAGAATGAAAAAGAATAAAACGATGGTGGAGACAAAAAACGAGTCGAGGGAATTACTGACTGGCTACGCAGATGTTGTGGCTCAAAAGGCTTTAATTGATGCGAGGATATTTTTACTCCAAGAGAACACCAAGCAAAAATCTACTTTTACAGGAAAGACTTTCGTTTCTAGTCTGATTCAACACGAAGATGTACTTTCGAGTGTTTTGGAAGCGGATTCCAATTTTGAAAGTAACCCGATTCTAGATGCGGAATATGTTTACCTTTATCAACAGTTTTCAAAGGAGTGTGAAGAAAAGATATCCGGTAATCAGAGATCAAAAGAATATCAGCTGAAGAATATCACACACTCGTTGATTTGCATGGAAGAAGATCTTGCGGGATTAAAAATGTGTTTGAGGGATAATGGCAAAGCTCTTGATTGGCCCAAATCGTCTGTTGCAATTTCTGATTGGACCAGTGTCTGTCACAAATGTTCAGAGCTGAGAGATCAGATCAAGAGACTCAGTGATTATATGAAGAATAGATCTTGTAAGCAATGTGAGATGCTTCAAAATAAAATACAGAAATTAAATTCTGAACATAAGAAGGAATTGGAAGAGATTAGGAAAAATCAGGAGAGAGATTTGATGGATATTAAAGGAGAGTGGGATAATCAGCGACACTCAATGACTTCGCAGTATGAACAGGAAGCTGCAAGTTTGCGAGAAAGAGCCAGAAAGTTGGAACATCGGTTGAATGCAATGGATTCTGAACACTCTGCTCATGTCAATGAATTGAGAGCTGCTTATCAGAGATCAATAAGTACGGAGTTGGATACTGATGCGGAAACTAGGAAGAGATATAAAGAAGAAATAAAACAACTTCGAGGGCTCTGTGAGAAGGGGTTACTGGCGATGGAAAATTCTCATAGGAGAATTCTAGCAGAGATGGAAGAGAAACACAAGCAGGAGTTGGAGAGTTTGAGGGTTGAAAAGGAACAGGCACTTTCGGAAGAAACGCAAGCTACTTTGGCTGCTTTGGATGCTATGAGAAAGGCTCATGAACACGAGGTGCAGAAGGAAATTGCTAAATTCAAACAGGAATTTCTGAAGCAGGTGCAAGCAAGGGAAGATATTGGTGTGCTGCACAAAGAACATGAGTGAGTTTTTTCACATTTTTATAGGATATAACTTAATAATTCCAATTTTCCTTATTGGCAAAGTATTTGCTAAAAACTATATTTTTTATATATGATAATTATCTTCGAGTGATGAGAGCAACAATTAGAATATAATTTATTGGTTAAACTTCTAATTTAAATTAGTTGTTGGCTCTCATAGAGTCGATAATAATTATCGTAAACCGAAGAGCACGTTTCGAGCGATTACTTTGGCAATTCAATTTGAAAGGAAAGGTATTATGAAAGAATAATTTATCTTTAGGGAAGAAATGGAGGAAATCAAACAAGAAATTTTGTCTCTCTCTTCAAAGTACTCTTCGAAATGCGTGGAATCAGCAGCTCTGGAAGAAAAGGTCGGTTCCCTAACGAAACAAGTAACTCAGGCACAGCAACACATAAAACAACTGGATGCGAGGAATAAACAGTTGCGTGCCCACCTAGTTTTAGAGACGAACGACACGAGCATCAACGACACTTTGCAACTTCTAAGGGGTAGAGATAAGGAAATAACCGAGCAGAGAGAGGAAATTCATCGACTGCAGCAACAAGTAAAGGTAAATAATATCTTCAATTTTTATTTTGAGATAGTAGAAGTGGTTAACCATGCATATTAATTCTTAACTCTGCTGCAATTGCATATTATGGTGTTTTTGGGCTTCCACCGATTACCACATTTATCTTAGACCTGCACTTTTCTAATATGAATCGATATCCTCCATTCTCAAATATTTGAAGTAAATGGAGGTATTGAGTTTATTAGAAACCAAACTTAGCAAAAGTAGTGTGCACATCGTGTTTTTTTAGTGAAAATATCCTTTTTTAGGAGGTTTTCAGTTTTTCTATTTAGTATCATTAGGTTTTTTATTTAGCTGTATTTGCTTTCGCACTAGTATGTACCTACCTATAATTTGATCATCATGCTATTAAAATGCCATAACATGCGACTGCGGGCCACGATTTAACAGCAAGTTAACTCATTAGCCGCACTGATATTTCGATATTTCACTAACAGCATGGGGACGTCCCTCGTGAAACGTCCGGTGTCTCATCCAAATGCCCGGCTCTAAGCTACTCGCCAGCATACTCACCACACAGAATCAGATCTAGTCAGGAACCTCTTCGAGCGAGTAGTGAGGAACTGAAATTAAGTAGTGAGCGTCAGAGCAACTCCCTCTTGTCGATGAGAAAGTCACTCTCAGATGAAAAACCGAGTTCGTTTCCATATAAGCTTGAGAAAATTAAGTCCGTCTCTTTACCTTACTCAAATAATCTTGGGAAACCAGGAAGTAGCTCTGGTGTCTCATCAAAAGATAAAAAAGAGGCGAGGGTGGGCCAAAAAAGCCAAGAGCGAAATGGTCTAGCCCCTCCACTTTGGGACAGTTTGAGAACGAGAAGCGGCCTTCCTCATCAGTATCAAGGTACAGAAGAGAGATAAGAGAACTGTCAGACGCCTTGAGGGAAAATGGTGGTGGAGAATTTGTATGAATTGATACTGGAGAAACTTTATTGTCCTGAGTTCTTGGAGAATCTTTTTGTCGTTATTCGATTGCTTCTTCGGTGCTATTGGGTCTTGAATTTTGAATTAGGAGGAGAATTGTCAATATAGGAGGGTTGTTACATAAAATATAAACCTGGAAAAGATGAAAAAAACGGCGGGAAATCTGAGGAAATTTTTCATTATCTATATAGTATATATTATTACCATTTATATAACTTTACCATATGGAAGGTATGGAACATTCTCAATCGAACTTCTGTAGCAACCCTGCCTATAGGAATTGAGAATGAAACTGGAATTGTTTTAAATTCTAATTAGTGTAACTATTCTTCAAATTTTTCTTAATTTAGTTTCTTCGTGAATTAATTTTATTATGCGTTCAACAGTTCCAGTTTTTACGAAAACTATTAAGAAACGATAAGAATCGAAATAAGTTGACCTAATTGAGTATTTACAACTCAAGCTTTTATAATGCTGGCTATGCAATACTAATAGACTAACAAATTTCGAAAACGGAAATTAATAATTTTTAGAGAAATCATTTAGGTGATGTTAACCAGATTTTTGTACCGATATTAACCAACATTTTAGACTACTTTTTGTACTATACTAACCAATTTGTAGGTCACTTTTCATCGATGTAACTAAAATTATATACATCTTAGAAATTTAACTACAACTAACATTGTGTCACAATCTTAGTAAATTTCTTACTCGATGCTTTGTATCGTGTTTAAGCAACTGTTAAAATCTAATAATTAAGTGCAATGATACTAAACTAGGGCTGTGTGCTTAAAATACGACTTAGGAGTTACCGACTTTCGTGAATTGAACTACTTTGGAAAACTGAACTTTTTATACTAACATTTTAAAGCTGTAGATGATCATGAAATAGATTTGGCAAGCCTTATTATTATAATTTACTGAATCTGCCTTACTAATCTTGTGAAAGGGAATAACACTTATTTTTAAATTACGTCTTGCTAAACAACGCTTTTATTAACAATGATATTCTTCGAATTTATAGTTTTTGAGATGAAAGTTCTGTATTTATAATATAAAATTAGTGAATGTGGATGATTTATTAGTAAAATACTAGGAGTAAATTATGATAGATTTAAGACAATTAATGTAAGTGTATAATCGTACAATGGCGAATTTAAAAAAGGTGGCACAACAACGATGCGAGTCGGCAACAATAGCATCCAATGGCAGGAGAATAAACAAAATGAAAAGCAGCAACAATCGAAGGCATACACCCTCAATTCCAACACTCGTCACGCATCCCACTTCACCCCGGAACCCACAGCTCTCTCCATTGCAGGTCTGTTTCATTTTATTAATCATCTGCATGCACGCTTATCATATTTTGTTCTCATAATGTGTTTTAACATTGATTAATTTATCATTCGATGCTTTGACGCTTTTTCACATTTTCATGTTAGCTTATAAATATTCTATTTCTTGAAATTCAAGAAACATATATATATATA
>JAUEJJ010000046.1:4936997-4947487 GCA_032164275.1 Synergus coniferae
ATGCTGATATAGACCAAGCATTGATATTTGTAAATATGTATTACAGTTCGCTTTGTTATGTTATTAAAATTTCATTTTATATATTTGTAACCTCAAAATTGTAAAAAATCGAAAAATTAATTCGTTCTGTTGATTACATATTTATTTTTTCAATGTCTATTACAGATGCAAGCCAGTTTTTTACTGACTAAAAGTATATGTGAAAATAATGAAGAAGCATATCTAATGAGACTCATTAAATCTGGAGTAATTAATAATATGATGCGTATAATTAATCCTGAAAACCAAGGGTAAAGTTATCTTTTTGATGTTATAAAATAGTTGTTTTTAATGTCATACAATCTAAGTTTCAATTATTTTTAATTTTAATTAAAAATAATTATCAAAAATTATCAAAATTATTTAAAAATGCTTATTGCTATACAATAGTTTTAGTTATAATAAAATTCAATATTTATGATTCATAGGTACGTACTCCAATCGTTAGAAATATTAACAAAAAGGGATATGTTTTACACACATGGTTTAGTTGATGAAACAATAATAGGAATCAATAAATGTGATTTTTCTAAGTCAAAAGAAGACGCAACAGTAGCCATAAATGTCACGTACAGAATAGTAGCCAAGTAATATTTTTATTTATTATTTTAAAATTCGTAAATATTTTACTAGAGGTTGAAAAAACATATTTTTCCTTTTAGAGTATTCGAAATTAATAAATCTCAAGGGATATCGCTAATTGAGCAACATGCTGGCGAATTCTTAAATTTTATTCGATACTCAACTTTTGACTCTAGTGCTTTGCTATGTGCAATAAAATTGTTTAATGCAGTAGTGAAACATAGTGCAAGGAACTTTAAAAAAACAAACTTTCCTGTCATTGAATATATTTACATAATGTCAGTAAAGCTTCTAATGGATATCAAATTTGATTCTGAATTAGACAGAATTAGGACTATATGCTGTATTTCTACATCGATCGTTAGGTAATTACTATAAATTATATGAGAGTTGCTACAGAAATCTATAAATCTATTAATTTTGAAACTCTTTAAAGTAAAAATTTACAAAGATAGTTTATTATTTCTTTCATTAATGAAATATTATCTCATTTACAGTTTATGTTATGAAACTGACTACATAGAACATGATGAGGAATTGAGTATCTTCGATTTAATTAAAGGTATCACAATCAAAGAAGTTATTCCTGTTTTGCAAGTAAGGCATATTATTTTTGAAGTCGTTTTATATTTTGATTTTATTCAATCTAAAATAGATTATGCAATGTGTAATTCAAATTTATTATATTAATTTGTAGAATTTCGATATTGACATTGAATCTGCTGAGGATTTTATCGAATTTTTAGACACTGTAATCAGTATAAGAGAATACAAAGATAAAGAGATTTGTGATCATCTCATAAAAAACGATTACTTGAAATATTTGCTAGAATTATCAGTATTTGCACCAGAGAGGTAATTTTTCCATAACTAATACAAATATTTTTATAAATTAGATATTTTATAGAACTATAGAATATACATTTAGTATGTTTAATATATTTAGTTAGAAATTAGAAAAACTTTGGAAAATTATGAGCACAACTTTATTTTTCAGGCACTTTTTTAGAATGAAAGTCTGCAGAGTGATTTCTAAAATAATAGTGGGACTGAAAGAGTGTTTAGATTTGCCAATCAACGATTGGCTTGGGGGTTCAGCTGCTTTGCAGAGTTTTCTGTTGACTGGACTGGAATCTTTACCGATTGATTCACAGCAATGGGAAGATGTTTTAAATGAGCATGATCAGAAATCCAACTCTCTGCTGGTTTTACTTTATTGCCATTTTGTTGCAACTCAAGAGTAATTTCCTCTTTGTATACATATTCATTAATTATATTGGCACATAAAATAACAAATAATCATTTTCGACAGAAAATACATCTTTACACAGAAGTCTTTGGCGGTAAATCTAACGAGTGTACTGAAAAAAGACACGAGACTAATCTTTTTGAAAGCTCTCTTCTTATTATATGCGGTTTGAATCCTTGTGATATAATACAATTATTTAATTTACTTAAGTAAATTCTATAAAAATTTTGTTAATAATTGTATTTCTTTTTAAAGGTATCAGCTACATCCTCAAAAATTGAAAACTCGCCCTCCAGTTCACGTTTATATTTAAAGGCTGTAAAAAGTCTTGCGAGCTTAGTACAGAAACAAGGAAGAATAGAATTTCTTTACACTCACCATGAAGATCTCCTTATATACTCGATCCGAGAAATTGGCATTCCTGAGGGACTACGGAATAAAGTCATACGTATGTGGCTCGATAAAAGCAATACCGATAAAAAATTTGATGCTTTGATGAAAGAATGCCTTGATCAAGGATACGATGAATTGAAAATCGTCAAACTACTTATGGTAAAAAGTGTATTATAGTGGCTAAGGATTATTCAATACTGAAAGGTATTTAATTTTAAGAAATTATTTAGGGTTTTGTTCACGAGAATACTATGGAAAATCTGGATAACGTTACGGCAGCCTATGCAGCTTTACTGCGAATCAGAAATAAAATAATACCTGAAGTTGTAGAATTTGTTTTGAAAACTTTAGTGGAAGATCTTGTTAGTTACATTCCTAGTAACTGTAAGTTCTTTGTTACATTTCCAATTTTTCTATAAATCCTAAATTCTTCTCCATTGCATCACAAATAATACATGAAAACATTTATGTTTTAGCTACTATTTTGAAAACAGTGCTCAGATTCGCTTGTACTTTGCCTAACTCATTTTCTGTTTCTGCGAGAGTGTTAAGAAAATGTGCGACAAATATAGGAAATATTTTAATCAGAGAAGACACTGACTTTGTTTTGAAAGTTCTTCTGATCACTGAAGCAGCGTTTATTCTTCGTTACTCTGTAGAGTTAAATGATTCTAAAAGTATTTTAAAAATATAAAATTTATAATGGGGACTTTATAAATAGATTATAGAGTTTTCTCTAATTTTATATACTTTTCAGTTGCAGAGAATTTCCTAAAGAACGATGAATTTCTGAGTGAAATTTACAAAAGTAGTTTCTCCTCAAAAGGCATATTAATGGATCATTCTATTAGAACTTTAACGTGTTTAATTTTCTGCCAAAAGAAGTTCAATCTTCAGGTAATATCTCAAAACTATAAAAAATTAGTTACAAAAGAGTGAAGGTTTTATTCACGTATTTTCTCAATTATTTTTTTTTTATAACATTTTTTCAATTTTATTGGTGATTTTAGTGTAAATGTGTAGCGCAAGTGTCATTTAAGGATCTAGAAACTCTCTTGATCGGAATGATAGGAAAGAATTGCACTCCGATACTTGGTGTCGAATTGATAAAATTATTATTAATAAGTGCAGTTGATAATCCTTTAATCATATTGAATAAACCAACACACCCATCTCATTTGAAAAGCATTTTCCGAGTTTATTACTTAATACACAATATTCATAACGAGGTAAATTTTTAATATTAATTTAAATATTAAATTAGTAATGTACAATTAAATCAATATTTCATCATTATAAACCTAAAATTTTTAAATTATTTCTAGTTGGTGCCTGGTAAGGAAGAACAGATTTATCAATGTCTCTCGGCAATACTTGACAACTTATACGCTCAAAAGATAAACATACATGGTTTTCTCATTTGTGCTGGAACACCCAAGTTCATGGAAATTGCCACTAACAGAATTTCAGAATCAAATCTGTCAAGTTTCTCTTTCCTAGATTTTGCCACCAAGTGGTTAAGATATCTGCAGGCTGTTCTAGAGCAAACCGGAATGCAAATCATATCACTTGCAAAAAAATCTGCATTCATCCTTATGGATTTTCAAATGGAAGTAATTAAAATGAAAGATGTAAATCACGAGATAGTAGAGGATTTTTGTACAGCTGCAACTACTATAAGTGATTATTATAAGATTACTAATTATTCAGATAACATTTAAACTTTCTTTAAAATAAAGACATCTAAGTGACTTATAATTATATGAAAAGTAAAATTACATATAAGATTCCTAATCGATTCTGAAAGTACCTTTTTTAAAATGATCTCATTTCAAATTTTATTATTATTTAATAAATATATAACTAATTTGAATGATTATTTAGTTATCTTTCTTTTGAGAAGTTAACTCCCTTGCATAGTAATTAAAGAAATTATGGAAGAGTTCTTGATTTTTCGAAAAAAAATTATTTTTATACTAAATTGAGTTTGGATTTCCCGCTCTTTAATTACACTATGACCTGACATGCGGCAAATGTCACGTGACTGGATTGTTGATCTGGTTGAATTCTTTTGTTTCTTTCTGTTCCCGGAAAGGAGAAAGGGGGAAAGTGGCGCGTGGCGCCGTGGCCCTCCGCCCGTGAGCCGTGAGCTGCAACGGTTGCAATTGTACCGTTTTGCCCTGATTTCATTCAGAATTAAAAACAATAAAAACTAAAGAATGGATGGTTTTAAGAAAATAGCAGAATGCATCAAACAAGAATTAACTTCAGATGAAGCTAAAATTCGTGTAAGTATATTTATAATATTTTTTTAAGCTTATTCCTCTGATATACACTACGAAAATATGTTTCTTTTTACATACGCAACTTCTACTTGTAAAAAGTTTGAACTTCTTCAATTGTGGACAGTCTCGTTCGTCATTGCCAAAAAATTCAATTTTGTTTTATATTTGTACAAACATTAATGAGGTAAAATAGGAATGTATTTTGTTCAATTATAGAATCAGACAATTTCTGGACTCTTGGGAATTTTACGCAAAGATGACAGTGAACTATTTGTTATGGAGCTTGTCTACAGAGGCGTTATCAGCGATTTGATGCGTAATTTTCATCCTGAAAATAGAAGGTTGTAGGACATGTTGATATTTTTTTTCGTTTAGATCGAGTTTATTGTTTTCAATTATAAGCTCCCTTATGCTCTCGTACTAATACTTTTTTTTGCTTTCCCTAGGAATATTTTAGAATGCATAGAAATAATTGTAGAAAAAAATGCATTTTACACAAATGGCCTAATCGATGAAGTGATAAAGGGTATTAAAACACGACGGCTTACAGAGTCTGTAGAAGAAAGTGCATTAGTTGTAAAAATTCTCGATAAAATCATAACGAAGTAGGACTTTAATATATATTGCTATTTTCATAATTTAGAAACTTTTTTGTCGTAGACTAGTTCGAAAGTATTTTTCTAATTATACTTAATTTTCAGAGTATTCGAATTTAGGGAAATCGAAGGAATACATCTAATCAAGAAACAACAGGATATTCTATTAGATTTGATTACACATGCATACTTTGATTCCTTTTCGTGTCTCTCTGTAAACACATTGTTGAACTTCATCATCGGTTATAGCACGAACGATTTCAAGCGAGCACAATTTTCTAGGATTAAATCGTCTTACTGTTTGATAATGGAGCTACTAATGGAGTCAAAAGACATCTCTGATTTAAAAAAGATAGAAACGATTTGTTGTACCACAATTTTACTGGCCAAGTAATTATTCCTAAATCTATTATGTATTAAAATCTTTTAATTGATCAAGATCAAAATTAATTTTTTTTTTCATTTATAGTTTGTGTAATGAAATTGATGTTGATGAATTTAATGTGAAAATTAGTGCTGGTTCATCTGGTACAAGTTCGATACATCAGATACCATCAGTTAAACAGGAACTCATTGAGTCAATTAGAAAATTTACCATAAAATACGTGATTCCTTTAGCGAAAGTAAGGAACAAAGTAAAATCTTTTCAATTTGTTTTACAATAAAAACAACCACTTAAATCGAAACTTAAAACGTTGTTTAATTATTATAGGACTTGGAGATGGATGTCGAAACGGCATCTAACTTGGTCGAGCTTTTGAAAACCGTAATAAAATTACAAGAGGCCAATGATGCGAATTTGTGTGTCGAACTATTATGCAAAGGCTATTTGAAGTATCTTCTAGAACTGTCACTACTTTATTCTACAAAGTAAAATTTTTTATATTTAATTCGAAGTATCTTCTTTTTAAATTTGAATCAGTATAATTTTTACTAATTTCAATTAATGGCGCAATTCTAGCTATAAATAGTTTTTTTTTCTATTAATGATCAGCAAAAAATAATTCAAATTTAGAGAGATATAAACTTAGGAATCTTTCAGATCTAATTGAATGATCTTATACCTGGTCATCATTTTAAATTTTGCTTTTTTTCGTTTTCTCACAGGCACTTCTTTAGAATTCTAGTTTGCAGATTGATTTCTGAAATAATAGTGATTCTGAAAGAATATATACAGTTACCGATAGATGATTCACCAAGAGGTCTTGACAGTTTTCAAGATTTTCTTTCCACTGGTTTTGCATCTCTGCCAACTGATATCAAGGAATGGGATGAACTTTTGAAAATTAACGATAAGAAATCAAACTCCTTGTTGATACTACTTTTCTGCCACTACATCGGCACTGATGAGTAATTTTTCTTTTTTCAGATAGTGTAAATTTTGTAAAATAAAATTTGTATATTTTAGTAAAATACTTTACTAAAAAAAATATTTGGATTATATAGATATTTGTCGCTCTGTATTCTGATTGATTTTGTAAAAAAAGAATCAGAATACGTTTTCTAAGATTTGGAGACTATCAGAGTTTATTCAGCATCCTTAAATTTATATTGTAAAACTAAAATAATTATTTTTCGACAGAATTTACATCTTTTCTCAAAAATCATTGGCAGTAAAATTACAGAACATTGATGTAATGTACGAAAAGCCTATTATTTTGAGAGCTCTTTGGTTATTATATTCGGTATGTCTTCAATAAATTTATCGTTTAATATAAAGATATCTCTATATTTCTAAAGAAATTTTAAAAAATATGAATGTTTACAGGTTGCAGCTCTTAATTATAAAATTTCAAGCACTCCTTCTGATACACATTTGTATAGAAGAGCAATAAGAAGACTGCAGACTTTCTTGCTAAAAGAAGATAAAATAGAATTGGCTTATACGCACATCGAAGATGTACTCTTTTTTTCTATGAAAGAATTTCCGGAGAACCTAAAAATTAAAGTTATATGCCTTTGGTTGGACAACAGTGAAAGCGAAAGGGAGTTCGATACATTCATAAAAGAATGTCTTGTACAAGGAGATGATGAATTGAAGATTGTTAAACTTCTAATGGTAAGAAATTCGTTAATCCGTTATATATATGTAATAATTATTCCTCTGTTAAGATTGAAATTGAAGCTTATTATTTTTCAATTGGAGTGCAGCGCTTAGTTCACGAAAATTGCATCGGAGATCTTAATAATGCTGTAAATGCTTTTGGAGCTTTACTGCGATTCAGAGAAGTGATAACTGATGATGTTGTAGAATTCATTTGGAAAACTTTGTCAGAAGATCTCGCCAGTTACACGTCAAGCAACTGTAAGTTTTTTATTGCATAAATTCTTGTAGTTATAATTATTTTTAATTTTCTGAGAACTAGGATTCAATTAAGTTTATGTAATTGCTTACCCTTTTAATATGTGTAATCATTGTTATTATAAAATGGGGGTTAACAAATTTTGTTTTCAATCTTGAAGTAAAAATCTAATTTTTTGTTTAAAGAAAACTTTTACTATTACAGCAGATATTCTGAAAACGGTGCTGATATTCGCTAGCGCATTACCTACTTCAAAATCCTGTTCTATGAGAGTTATAAGAAAATGTGCGATTGGTATAGGAAGGATTAGCATTACAAAAAATACAGATTTGATTTTGAAGACTCTTTTAATAAATGCAGCTGCATTTTTAATTCGTCAATCTGCAGTGAGCAATGATTCCAAAGGTACTTTTTAAATGAAAAATTTACGTATATACTTCCTGATAATTTTAAAGATTGGTATTATGTTTGTTATTTGTATATTCTTATAGTTGGAGAAATATTTTTGAAAAACGATGCCTTTTTGAAAGAAGTGTACGAAAGTGGAATTTCCTTCTGTAAAATAGCATTAACTAACATTTGCATCAAGGTTTTGACATGTTTAATCGTTCATCAAATTAAGTACAATATTCAGGTAATGATTTTAAAATACTGTATATGATATATTATTTAGTTATGAGAGATCGGTAGATTTATGTCAGAATATTATTAATTTATAGAGTAATACTGTAGCGGAATTGACATTCAAGGACCTCGACGCTCTTCTCTTAAAGTTAAGAGAACAGAAGTGTTGTACAATAACCGGTATCGAATTAATCAATTTTCTAATGAGAAGCGAAGTTGAAAATCCAGTAATTAAACTACGAAAACTAGAAAATGAGAGTGACGTGCAGAACATTTACAACGTTTATTTCTTGATTCACACATTTCATGCTGAAGTAATTTTTGCATTGTGTCTACAATAATATATTTAATTACACTAAAATAATATTAAATTGTATTAAAAGTTATTTGATTATTTTACAGACTTTACCTGGAGAAGAAGATCAAACTTACAAATGTCTTTCGACAATGCTACTCTATTGCTGTGCTCAGAACTTGAATATGGGGATATTTCTCATGTGTCCTGCAACGCCTCTTTTAATAGAACTAGCGGTTACAGGATTTACCGTATCAAATCGATTAAGCTACGATTTTCTTAATTTTGCTGCCACATGGTTATGTTATTTAAAGGATTATCGTGCCAAAACTGAAATCCAGTTTGAGTCCATTCCCGAAGAATCAGTTAAACGTCTCATTCAAGTGCCACTTACATTGCAATTGAATAGTGAGGATGACGAATCAGTGGACAGATTTCTCAAAGCGGTGAGTAATAATTTTCTTCCATTCAGGTTAATTAATATAGTTTAGAAATGATAATCTTCTCTCTTTATAGGTATCTTATTTCAAGAAATCTAAAGAATAGAGTTCAAAGGGAAAGTTCTTCGTATTTTTTATATAAATCTTAAAGACAATAATTGTTAAATGAATTTTAAAGAATCAAAGATAAATTCTATCTTACTTTATTGACTTAATTGAAAAATTATATTAGAAAATTTAATAATCGGACATTTTAAATAGTTATCCTATGTGTTTATTGTTTAGTTAGGTTTAGGTATAAAATAAACCGAGTTATAATTTAAGAGTATTTATTTAAAGTATGAAAAAATTGAGATAATTATCTAATTGGTGATTAAAATTATTTTAACTTTACTTATGTTGAGTATAAGCTCAAGAAATTGAGCAATATCCAAAAATGATTAGTTTGTAAAACTTACGGCTAGATTTAGATTTAGATTTATTTGTAAGTTTCAATAACAAATAATTTAAAAAATCCATTACTTTTTTCTGGGTCGTCCACTACGTTGCATGAAGCAACCCTTGAAAGAATTCAGTCTTACGTCTATCTCTCCTTCTTCCAACTGAAAAGATATATATAAATTGAGTGATATTCTTTAAATTATTACAAAATTTAATACTTGATAAACAAGTTTCTCATTACTTGATCAAAAAGATAAATTTCTTTGTAACATGAAGGCGATACGCATTCTCGTATACAACGTGTTTTTGCTACAGAACTTCTTTGTTGTGAAAGGCTTTTACATGCTCCACTGTCTTCACAAGCCTGTTCAAATTCTCTGAATAATAATTCCTAAAGCAATATAAAATATTGTATTTCATTAATCGCTTCTTGAGATAATTTAAAGTAATGTAACGAAAGTGAAGGAAATAAAAACATTTATGTTTAATAATAATTTTTTACTAAATTCTTATTTAATTATTTATAAAACAAGAATTTGAGGGACTTGTAAACATATTTGTGTTGTTATCTAACAAATATTTTAGTATTATGATTTGATAAAGAGCACGTGACTTTTGGTCCAGTCAGAAAAAGAAAAAATTGCAGATTAAATTTATAAGCGCATGAAGTTTCTGGTACTTACATTTTTCGAAGTTTCTTTGTAAGGATATTCTGGAAATGAGAAAGTCTTAGCCTCTTGTAAATTGCAAAACTGTAGAATAACAAGAACAAATCCGAGGACGTTTACCCTCGTCGGCGCCATGTTTGCCAGCTTGGATCAATATTCGTAGTACTATATCGGGGTTTTACTACTGCAAATTGTACATAACATTATATAATACCTTTAAATTGAAATTCGAAGAATTTTTCTTTTATAAAAAAAAATAAGCTTCAGATTAGAATTCAGTAATTGCTAATATGTTCAAGACATTTTAAAGTGAGTTTAATATTGAAAATGGAACAAAGAATAAAAAATAATTTTAATTAATTATAATTTTAAATTAGAAACCATTTTTGAAATCCATATTTTCTTTAAATGATCTTTTTGTTTTATGAGTGCTCAAATAGGTAGCAATTTTCTGTTTCGTAAAAATCGATACGTATTTTTTTACCTCTGTATTGTGCTGTCATTGAAATCTCTCATGCGTATTTTAAAAAGGAATAATAAAATACAGGCACTTCTGTATTTCATTCAAAATTTTC
>JAUEJJ010000046.1:4985404-5003644 GCA_032164275.1 Synergus coniferae
TTTAAGGAAGAATTTGACGTTGAAATGATTACTAGGAAAAATCTAAAAAGACAGTAAGAATGAGGGCTTGAGAGATATTTCTCGAGGTGGAAACATCTCTCAGTAAACCTAGAAAAAGAGAGAAAAAAGTATTGGAGAGCTATTGATGGAAATTGTTGCCTTTGGAACTGATCTCATTTGCAAGTTTCAATTCCACCAACCATAAAACTTGAGGATACCGACCATCTGAAACCACTAAAGAATGAAAATAATCGAGAATTTGCAAGAATTGCAAATTCAAGACTTATCTCATTTTTTATTTCCATGCCTCGTAAATTGTGAAATATTAAGTCATAAAAGTTTCACGTTTCAATTGAAACGAAAAAAAAAAATAAATGAAAATATAATAAATATATAAATCATTTATGTAAAATGAAATAGAACGTAAAATTTTTGGTTAACGAACCTCGTGTTATAAATTTCATTACCGACCTCGTAGAATCCACTTTACTTGTGTCAGTGTTCGTTTTTCAATGAAAAGAAATATGAAAACGTGTAAATTATGTTTATAGTACATAAACTCGGGCTTTCTACATTTTATTTTATTTTAAAGGAGAGTAAATGTCACGCGTTTGACATTTTTGAAGAAGGGTATAATAGTGCACAGGAGGAGCAAGGCGATCGTATATCAGGTTCAGTAGTAACGAATGGTTGTGGTAAGACAAGAGGTCGTTGTAGATTGTAGAATTCCCCAAGGAGTTTACGGAGAGGTTAAAGTGGAGTGGTATGGGTTATTATTCCGTCTCTCGGAGGATTCCATAAGACGTGGCATCCTACTATCGAAAAGCTGTATCGACTTTGCGGTAATGAATAGAAGCTCCACTCAGGAAAAGATGATTTCATATCGGTTAAAAATTGGGTTTCAAACTTTCATGAGAAGCATTTCATATAAACCACGAGTGTCATTTCACGTTTATCTTCAATGTTCGAATTATCCAAGTGGAATCTGGCTTGAATAATATTTTTCTTGAGAATAAATTGATTTGAATTAGTCCCTTTTTAAAGAATGCTGATTGCTTTTGGTCTAGCGAGTCAAACAATCTCGTGATTTCCATTCTCTTTGGTCCCTATGCATCTTGGTTGGTACTGACCAAGCAAACTAGCCCGACGTAAAGTTGAATTCTTCTCTATTGGTATCGCATTGTGGATTGCGGACGAGACAAGCGCAAAGCTTTGTTCACATGCACACGAACTGTACTGTTCATTTGCCTCTGACAGAATGGATTAAAGGAATTCCCTAGTCCGTATGTTCGTTTCACAGAGAGGAGGACAACAGAAAAGGAAATAGAGATAGAGGGATGGAAGGACAGAAAGATGGAAAGATGGAGAGAGATAGAGGGAGAAAGATAAAGGTAAATAGAAAGAGGAAAAGAAATGGTGATAGATAAAAGGGAAGGGGGAAAGGGGAAAGAGAAATGGAGAAAGAAAGAGAGAGATAGAAAAACAGGAAGGGTGAAGAACGAGAGAGGACTTTCCGCCCCCGGTTGTTTGTGGCTAGGAGAACTGAACAAATGGAACGACGTACAGAGCTTTTATGCAAGAATGCGTTCAGTTCTCTTCCCCTTGCATCAGTTAACCCATCCCTATTTTCTCTCCTCTCTTATTTCATCAACAAGAATAAAAAGTCTGGCTTTTGCGTACCAACTCACGTAACTCGGACGAGCAATCGAGTTGAGGATTAACCTTGTTATTTCAGCGCCAGTTTCCAAACCTCTCTCTTTTTTTTTAAACGATGGTGAGATACACTCAGTTCCGTCCCTCAACCCTTCATCCCTTTATACCTTCATCCCCAGCGACCACCCGTTACATAAACACATAGATAGAGTGTCAAGCCCTCGTTCCAATTTGTTGAGTAACATCGACCACTAGTGGCCCGACAAATCTCGTAGCTTTTTTTTTTATTTAGTATGACTCCAATTAACGAGCTCTGTCGAATCCTGAATGTAAAACTTTGCTTTTTTGTAATTACTTTGTAATTAGTGTCAAGTTTAATACGCTTTGTTTGTTTTCATAAATAGAAGGAACAGAATATGACAAATTATTCTATATTGATAGCAACGAGTTTGTAGGAATATTTTTAAAATCTCCAGTTTTAGCATGTACACCTTGTAGAGAATTTTTCTCTTCCTCTTTCAGACCAGAAGACATATAGAATAATTCAATAACCCTGGAAAATCGAGGTCACAAGTTCAGCTCATCAACTTCCGTTTATTCCTTTTCAAGTCTCGCGTTGCTCCATAATAAATTCAATCATTCAACTTCATCTCCTTCATCAAAGAAAGAAGAACCAGTAAACGCATTAACAAAACACTAAAAAATATTTCTCCCTGATTTTTTGAGTTAAAAAACCGCAGGTAGAGGAACATGTACTTTTTTATAACAGCAAAGATTTGTTTAACGATCAAAAATTATTTTGAAGATTCAGTCGCGAACGTTTTCCCCACATTAAAAAATATGACAATTCTTCAAATGAAATCGCTCTTGGATTGAAGTGACAATTTTATCAATATTTTTTCCGCCGACTTTAAGCAGTTTCTAAAGTTTGCGAGCGAGTCACTGAATAGATGCGGATTCAAGAGGGTGGGTAGACGGTACCGTTAACTTCCGGAACTTTTCGATGCTGGCTCAGTCAACTTTGCGTGAAAGACGAGTTTGAAGAGGATGCAAGAAGAAAATTTTCCAGTAAGCAAATTGGGTGTAGACTGAAAAGTTCTATGCATCGAAAATCTCGAAAGGATTGCATTTCCAGGCAGTTTTGCGGATTGGGAAAAGTCACGTGTTTTTGGTGGTGATGTATTTTGAAATGCATTACTTAATACTTAACTGTATGGCATCGATGTGCAGCCCTCGAGAATGCAACACCTGTGTCGCACTGGTCGATGCAGCTTTGCGTTGCACGTTACACGTTACACGCGATCACTCATTTCCGATGTCGCGTGTTTGAGCTTCTTGCAATCGATCATGTACCCACCCGGACGCATCGGGATTATGTCTCTCGGGGGAATTTTATGTAGCATTTTATTTCATGTTTTTATTTCGTGTTCTCGACGGAAATGTACAATAACCACAAGAATATTTGAAATAAGTATATCCCTTCTTTCTTAGAATATTGCTCTAATAGAAAAAAATTAAGCATAATCTAAACTCTAAAGTATTGTCCAAATTAAAGAAGAATCGCCAATCAAATGAGCAATAGTTCTCGTAAAGTTATATATCCGTTTGTAAAATTCCCAGGATCTTTTCCTGATCCCACTTTGTTTATTTCTCTGACACTGAAGAATAAATCCAACATGACACTTTTGTTGCAAGACACCTCAAATGATACATGGGAATGTCATCGGTGAAAAATATGTAAAACAGTATGTACTTTCCAACTGAAAGATGGATGAAAAATAAAAGGCGATAGATAAGAAAGGAGAAAACTATTGGCAAAGACATGAGCTTTACACCTTTTCTTGTTGTATGCTAGGACGTTCAAAGAATTAAAATTAAAAAACGTGGACATTTGACAAAAAAATATATGGTGCTCTCGAAATTATTTAATATTTTGGGTTTTAAATGCACACATTGAATACTTTTCCATTTTGAAATATTTTCCAGTTTGAAATATTTTCCATTCTTGTAAAATATTTCGATGTTTACGAACCAGGGGTGATAAAATTTCATCAAATATTTCGGAATACGACAGGCGGACATTTATGATACGTAAATTTGATTATACGCCAACTAAAAATCGTACGTGATCCAAGAGTCAATAACAATTTCTAGTCAGTTCGAGTGAAACACATGTGATCCGTTATTAGCAAATTTTAGGTTGATAGATTCACGGATCGCTGTTCGTAGAACAGAACTGTATAGCTGAATTTAAGCACGTATTTGTCATACGCAAATTTGGATCGTTCACGGGATAATAAAACGAGACAATGCATTATCACGAGAGAACGATAACTGATTTTACGATTGATCAGGGAACGAGCAAATAGGAAATAATAATTTATCTCTAAGCTCATTTCAGTCTGGCCAAATCGAGAGTTTCGCGCGAGAGGTAATCCGTCCTATAATTTCCTGCTTTTCATGAACCCCATTGTACATTTTGTAGAATATGATTAATTCTACTTATCAAGTAAATTTTAAGCAGAAATTAAATTTATTCGTGAAACTTTCAATATTTCTGAAGAGGAGGAAATTTGGTTCCGATAGTAAGGTGTCCAAAGTGAAATTTTTAGTTATAATTGAGATTTACATATACATCAATATGAATTTGAACATCACAAACGATTCGATGTGAAAATATCTTTATTATTATTTTCTATACGTATACTTTTACCCCAAATTTGTTTCAGAAACTGTATACCATGATTTCTACTAAAATATCGTGAATTTAAAACGCCTCTTTTTTCCTGAGTGTAAAATGAAAGCAGAAGAAGGAAAAGCTTCTATAACTTAAGTGTTGGAAGCTTCGGAGAAGAGATATTTTGCAGAATATGTGGTTAGGACGTACGCTGTAGGTAACTTGAGAAACTAATGTTGGTGGAAAATAGAAATAGTCGTAACAGAGCAACAGGGAATGAAAATGGCGCTATAGATGCATCGGTATTGTGTTGTGGAAAGCCATAAAATTTAATGACCTCGTATTATGCATGTATGCATCCCAGAAAATGGAATCTTGCTCTAATATCTCCCAGAACATGTACAAATTTAGCATTGCATAGAGAAATATCTGATCTTTGGATAATTTACTAAAAATGCACTCTTATGATAATTATCTATAAAAATAGCAATAAATCCTATTATTCTCTCTATAAAGTAATTAGTTAATTATATAGTTCATTAATTATGTCATTCATGTGCGAAGCAGTAATTATGCTATTGTTTGAAATTGATTATGACCTCGTTTCACTGAAATTATTACTTTTGAAAATAGAAATAGGATATTTGCTAAACTTTAAAACAGTCGCAAAAAAATTATTCCAATATCGAATTTTGCGGTTTCGCGTCTGTCGATAACACGATTATACTTTGACCAGTAGCGTGACGAATACATTGGCCAAAACGCATATCACAGTGATGAATGCATATGTGTACTCACGTTTCCATGCAGATGTGAAATCCCACGGAAAAGCCGTGAGAATTTTAAATTATATTAGAATCTCTCGCTTGCTGCAATATCGTAGAATTGACAAGTTTCGCAGCTTTATTTTTATCCTATTTTGCCAATCTTGCATTTCTCCAAAATTTCATAAAAATCAAACAGTTCAAAAATTATTGTATATTAAATTCAGAAAATTGACTGAACAATGTTCTACATGAACAATAAATAATAACATTATAGAAGAGGCGTTGAGCTTTATCGTCTCTGCATAATATGCATATAATATAGAGGGGGAGAGATATGCAAATTATTCAAGGAGATGATATAAGGGAATCTCTTGCCACATAATCTACTTTATGAAAGTTTCCTCATTTTGAATCATTCAATTGTGGAAGTCACCAATTTGACACAAGTATGTTTTATTTTTTTTTAATATAAATATACTCTGAATTCTGAATGCGCATGAATTAGATGAGAATGAAAAAGCTCTACTAAATTCCTCTAAATAAAGTATTACCTTCATATGAAAAAAGTCGAGAGTGGAAAAAAATAAAATTAGATAAAACTGTTCGCTCGAGTGAAAAGGTCTCTACATTCTACATTTTACATTTTGCATGGTGATCATTCTCTTCCGCCACTAGACATATTCCGTGTACTTTATTTATTTCCTTTCAACTACATTCGCTTGCATCGCCAGTTGAATGTACTGGAATTGAGACAGGTGGAAATGCTCAAATCCTCCCAGAATAAAAGCTACTTTTGAAAACCTGAAATCTTGCTCCGAGGTAACTTCCCCATTTTTACCTTTTTGGTAAAGAATTTCTTTTCAATTCTCATCTTAACGATATTAATGTAAAAATTCGTTACTTAATACACATAATACTTCATTGAAGTGTATTGTGGCTTTAATGATTTTAATGCTGGTTTCCGGGTAATTACAAGTAATTACAGTGATTGCAGATAATTTATGAGTAATTGCATGAGTTCGTAGTAATTTCAGATGATTTCTAAGTGATTTTGGATAACTTCAGAGTGATTTGAAGTTTTGTACCCATAGAAAATTCGTGAAAATGTAAAAACTCGAGTTGCGTTCATATATAGACGTTTTACGCCTTTGATATTTTCATCTTTTGGACAAGGACTGTTTACACTGCAGCTGGAATTACCTACTTACATGTCCATACGAGCAGAGCCGGATTAAGAGTTCTAGGGTGCCTGGGGTATCGTATTCTCTGGATTTCTGCGAATCCTCATCGATCCTTGTCCTCATACTTTCATGCCCCTCTCCTGGTAATCTCTTTCCTCCACATATTCGCCTCTCTGCGACCTCACCTTTCTACTTTCAACCCCTTTTCAACCCCCAATCTTCCTAGTGGCAGTCTCGTGCACTTTAGAGGCGGGCATTGCACTTTATGCGGAAACAATACAGGTGCATTCTAACAGTACCACGAGAGAAATTACAATTTATTATTTAACATGGGCCACAAGTTCGTGAGCTGTTTGTAAAAGGAAAGCAATTCGCTACTACGCCCCTGGCGCTTATGTGCAATTAGAATTTCGTTGTATTGCTGTGATTGTTTTAGGATAGAGTCAATATTTTCCTTGTCATGTTGTTTAGATGCAAATTTTTCATTTTTTGTGAGGTTTGTGGTTTTTTTGTAGATGTCCTGTAGAATATGTAAAAATATTCTTTCGGAACCTTGTCATGTCAATTCTACGTGGAATTTTGTATGGCATTTTATAGAATTGTTCCTTCAAAATTCTTTCATGACTAAATAGTCAACTGACTATTTTTTCCTCTCTTTCCCTCTATCAAAATTCTACAAAAAAGTTTTTTAAACAAAATACCTACTCTTCTTTTAATAATTGATTAATTTTCAAAAACTCCATGTTCGATAATGAGCATCTATCGGAAAATGGACGTGGAAGAAGTTCGGAACTGGGTTCTGTCGAGTTCGGACGAGGGTAAATGAGAACCGGTAAATGCTTCAGTTTGAAAACTTCTGGGTATGTGAACTTTTTCCGCATTTTTCTTTTTTTCTCCCTTGTTGACTTTCCATCCAACGAACAAACTCATCGAGATCTCCCATTCATGATAATTGGATGCAGAATGGAGGACAGATCGATGACAAGGCGACGAGAAAATTAATTGCATGATAATTTCTTCTCCCTAAGAAACTCTTCTCGTTTTTAATCGACGGCATTGTTTAACCCTCCAAGGCAGAAAGATAACGATTGTAATAAATTTTTTAATTGTTACAACTTGTGGATTCACGAAGAATATTTCTCTTTAATTCTAGAATGGATTTCCTCTCATTCCTTTAAACAGTTTCTCCCTCGAAGATTTTTTTTATTCATTTAAATTATGCTGGGAAAAATTGTAAATTAAACCTTCAGTTTGATTCAATTTTTTTTATTCACAATTCTACTGATTGAAAATTTTGTAGAGTGACAAACTTTGATTATCCAAGTACAACTTTTCCAATACAATGTGTGATTTATGTTAGGGTTGGATGAAAGTTTGGTTACTTATGACTGAGATGGAGTATGAAAATACGAGCGAGTTATGATTAGAAATATGGAGGCTTTCTGGAAATGAAAGAAACAAATAAATCTCGTGAAATGTAGGTATTCGATTGAAACAAATGGCTTTCATTTTTCTGTGTTGGGAATTTTGTGAGAAATGAACCAAATATCCCTTGAAATAGATCTGAAAGATTTCGTTATTCTGCACTTCCGTCACGCACAAAGCTGATTCTTTGACAAGATTCACGTCTGACTTCACTCGCCTTCGAATCAAGCCAATTTTTAGAGCCAATCTCATATTTTTCAAGTGATTGCAATTACTGTAAGTCTCCCTTTTGTGAGATAATAATCACCATTGAACCAAATCCTTCGTTTAGGACTATTTTTTATAAAATATTATTGTTTCTTTCCGAATGTTTTCTAACTTCCGAGGTTTATTTTTTGAATATAATAAGGGTTTAAATATTATTCGTGGGTCTGAATAATACTTCTGGTTGAAAATATCCTAGGAGGGGAATAATTTAGAGTAATTATTCGCTGAGGAAGAATATTTGTCGATCAAAGATAACTGAGTTGCGCAAATTATTCCCTTAAGATTAATGGCAAACTGGGACGAGCGTCTTAAGTGCTAACCGGAAGTTATATAGTTGGGTAAGGGTAAAGGTAGAATATCACGTTTTCCGTATATTGATCCGCGTTAATTAGCTTTTGCGTTACACTAACGAGGGACTGTTTACGATTCTATAGGATGACGGTTCTCTTCGATGTTTCGACCGACATAATTTAATTACAAATACAAGAATTTAGCTGCATTTCTCGAAATACATATACCAGCAACTTTGAAAATTGAATTTCTCATCAACCCGGATTGCTGGAGATCAAATTATGTAGTTTGAATTAAACTTTCTCACGCGGAGACATTCTTTTTTACTTTTTGCCCCTAATCAGACCTTAATTATTTATTTCATTAAAATTGTAATTTAATCTGAGCCGCTAATAAATCTAAAGCGTCTGGTTAGAGGAAGAGTGAAAATCAAACTCGTGGACTGAAATTTCGCGTTTACGATGTTTACTTTTAATTAAGGAAGCCTCAAATGATTTCGCACTAATTAGCTCTAGTAATTGCATTCTGCAGTGCATCGCATTATTATATAGAAACTTTATAGCCTGACAGCACATCAACTTCAAATAGTTTTGCAGCTTTCAGCAAAAGCGAAACCCCCCTCCTTTGCTTAATTACATCATTTTCACACCACAGATTCTTTCACATCAATATTCGTGGCATTTATTTTCTTAAGAAAATTTTACAGACATGAAATTCCTTCCTCATGAACTATTCATGGGAAAATTTTTCTTCAGAAAAATCTCAAGCGAATATTAAAAAAAAAGCTTTCATTAAGCATTTGCCATTTTCGGGTTCAAATCCTGAAGCATTAAAATCTGAAAGTATTTCAGTCATAAATGTACAATCAATTCCGATTTCATGCTCCCGAGGCGTGGCCCTGGGCACCATTCCAAAATTGAAGTAAAGCTCAGAACGAGTGAATGCATAATTACTACTCATAAACACGTGAATATGTAAATTTTCGATATCTTCGTTGTAAAATTACATTATTGACAAAAGGGGGAATTTCATCAATAACAGATATGTAATTCTGAAGAGCACAGATATTTAATTTAAATATTCAGACGTTTAATTTACCGATAATAATCATCATTATTATAACTACCATTATTGAAAAACTGGAATATTTTATTTATACACTCGTAAATTGTTTGGTTTTAGAAATTTGAACGTGATCAGGTTTTATTCACTTTTCTTATACATAGTTCGATCGTCTTCTTTTTTTATGAAGAAATGAAATTTTCTTTCCACGGATGTCACAAAAGCCGATGTGCAGAAGAAAATCGAATTTTCTGCAAGAAAAGGAAACAAGAAAAGCACTTTAAGGTTCCAGTTTTATCGATTAACTATTTCTTTGCAAGCTTTATTGCTTATTGCGCTTGTTCTCAATGGGAATGCCAAGTTACATTTTTGCTACTTGTTTCACTTTTAATTTAATAAAAATTAATCAAATAGTCAGTAATTGTTTTTCGCAACTTATCTGTGGTTAGACTACTAAGTTTACTTAAAAAGCTCATTTTTCTCTGCTTTAAAAAAGCTACTTTTTCAATACTTTTTTTAGTTTCGTAAAGCAGTTCGAAGTCTAAAATACCTAGTCGTATCGAGGCGGCGCCGTGTCGGTTCGTTAATCGTTTAACATGAAATGAAATGGTGAAACATTAACTGTCTAAGGGAACATTACCCAAAAAGATTAATGACATAAGAGAAGAATTAAAAAAAAAATATTCCACTATCTCGCTTTAGAATTGAGTTCCCATATTATATTATTCAGATGCATATATCACTCTGCGGTGTGTCAAGATTTTAATTGGAGAATTTGTATAGGAGTTGTTCTCCCTGGTACTTTTTTCGTTTGAATTCCAAATTTAAATTCAACACGACAAAGTAAGTCGCTCGCAGCGCTTACTCTGCAACTGAAATTCTCGACAATGTAGTTCTGCACGACCCTTTCCCCATTTTTAGTTTCACTTCCATTTACTATGCTTTTCCAGTTCTCTTTTTGACACTCCCTCATCACATAAATCTCTTTCTGGCTTTCAACGCACAGCATCTGCAAACACTGAGATGCAACCAAAGGAAGTGCAGTAGCTTTTTGAGGCTTTTATCACCTTCCTAAATGTTTACTTTAGTTCACAAGAAGTTCTACTTCGCAAATTCCTAGGTCTGAAATCCAGTCGTTTAATTTCTTACAGAATCAAAGCCAGGGATTTAATTGATTTAATCTAATTTAATCCAAACTTTGCACTCATCCATTTTATTGTTTCATAAAATAATTCGAGTTTGATTCGAGTTATTCCCGGATGTGAAATGGATATTATATTACATACAAAATAAAACGAGGAATTACAGACAATTTCATGCCTGGTCGCATCTTCGCAGATACAAAAATTGGTCATTCAACGAAAACAAATGAGTTCGTTAAATTTAATCAATTATATGCGCTCTGACAGTTCACCGAATCGCATATTCTTATTTGTTATCTATTTGGACGAACAAATAAATACTAGAATCAATTTCACGCGAAGTTAATAAATCTGTTTACTGTGGCATAAAAGCGAGGAAATGTAGTAAATGTGATTTCCGCTTTACTCAATCCATCTATCTTGTTTCATTAATATAATTCCTAATTTCTATCATAGAGCAGTAATAACTACTCAGTTATTGCTTCTCATAATAAATCCTCATAATAAATTCTCTTAAATAAAGATTTTGTATCAAGGCATTTTATATATAAATATTATAAATAATATAATTATGTAAAAATATTTTTCAAATTGTGCGAATACAAAAATTTATCATGGTCAGGCTATCTCTTATCAAAACCCGTTATAAGTATTATAAGCATATGCTGCTGTAGATAAAACGTAAATAATTTACAGCATGAATACAAGTAAAAGCCATTTCTTTTTTCTCTTTTTACCTATTAGTAGCTTTTTGTGTCATACAACAAAATTTTAATCTTTAAAAAAAATGTATTTTCAATCTGCCTATTAAGAATATACTCGACAACAATATAAAACATGCTTTCAAAAGCTGAAAGAAAAAGCCTCTTAAAATATGCGGCTGGCATTACAGGTGAGATATAATCATCGATTTTTCAATATAAACTTAGAAAAAAATCCATAAGGTAAGTGTTCTAAAGTGCATTATCGTAATATACATTCTAATGAATTGTAATGACTTTTTGCACTATAAAATGCTTAAATTCAATGTTTTTTGTCATTAATGGAAACATGTTATCATTAGAGGTCTTCCATAAATTACGTGGCTTCTTTAGGAGTTCGAGCCACGTAATTTTACACTGAAGTGGTGGTCAAAAAGTGGCCACAATTTTGCCATGTAGTTTATGAAAGACCCTGTAACTCTTATAAGGATTTCTTTACATTGATCACAATAATTGATTAATGAATTAATAATTAATAATTAATTAATTACTAATTCATCACAGCATCCATAACAGGAGCCGGATTTGGTTGTGTCGTCTCTTGGAGTTCGTCAGCATTCCCATATTTGACCAGCACAAAGTCTTACCTACCCATCACAAAACAGCAAAGTGATTTAGCTGCAGCTTTGCTTCCTGTGGGATTCATGTTGGGATATATTATCAACACGATTATTGTCGACCGAATGAGTAGAAAGTCCACTTTACTGATCTTCAGTCTACCACAAATAATATCTTGGATCACAATAATTCTGGCAAAGGATGTTATGGCAATATACATAGCACGAGTCATAGGTGGAATAGGATATGCCGGTGGCAACGCAGCATTAATAATCTACCTCTCAGAAATTGGCAGCCCCAAAAACCGAGGAATATTCCTAATTATGGTACTGCTTTTCTTCAATGTTGGGGTTTTATACACTTTATTACTTGGTGCTTATGTTCCCTACAACAATATGAACTATTCTCTCCTTACCTTGCCAATAATCTTCGCTGTCATATTTTTCTTCATGCCGGACTCTTCTTACTTTTCGAAACAAAACAAGTGCAATACAGAGAAGATGAACGGCTCCATGAATCTTCAAGAACCGGAAGAAGAGGAAAGACATGAATCCAGTGTATCAGAACTTGAAATGGATGACAAGAATATTGAAAATATTTCTAAGTTTAGATTAAACCTCAAAGATTCGGGATTATGGAAGTTGTTGTCATCTCCAACCAATCGTAGAGTTTTACTTATAATAAGCCATGTATCGTTTATATGTGTATTTTCAGGTACCATTCCAATGGCATATTTTAATCAGCAAATTTTCACACATACCGGTTCTAATTTCAGTCCTGAAATTTCAGCGATAATTATTGGAGGCGTGAAAGTAATTGCTTCACTCGTAAGTACTCAAGTTGTAGAACGCGTCCGAAGGAAAATTATTCTCCTCTATACTGGAATATTAAGTACCCTTGCAACACTTTTTGTAGGAATTTTTCTTGCTCTAGGTGAAAAAAATATCGATGTTTCATTTATAAGTTGGATTCCTCTTTTGGGAAGGATAGTGTACGAATTTATGATTATGGTGGGTGTTAACAACTTACTTTTTGTTTATCCAGGTGAACTTTTCACAAGGGATGTTAAGAGTTTAGGTGTAGCATTCTGCAAAATTTGTTTAATATTCTTTAGCTTTTTGTCATTATTTCGATTTCAGCAGATTATAGATAATTGGGGAATAAGTGCTGTCTTTTTCACTTTTACTATTTGTAATGCAGTAGGAACGTCTATTCTTTATCTAATCACACCGGAAACGAAAGGAAAGAAACTGAATGAGGTTCAAGATATGTTGAAGGCGAAAAGTAATTTCCTTTGTTAATTTAAGATAGATTTCGATTGTTCGGGTCGTTTGATGTTTAAAATTTCAACTCTATCCTAATGTGGAATTGAAATTTAGAAAAAAACATTTAATAAAGTAATTAATAATTATTACATTAATTACATTAATTAATAAAACATTTTAAAATGTTTTATTAAAAAAATCCTTTTTCGTACCACTAACACATTGCTCTAATTATTAATAAGTATTTAAAATATGAAATAGGATGATGAATTGAAATAGACAATATTCTTAAAAAAAATTGAAATCATGTTGAAGAAAATATCTTGAAATTGAGGGAATGAAAATATTTCGTTGAACTCGATTATTTCTGAAATTTCTGGCAATAAATAAGATACTCGAAGAGGGTTTAGCGAACACCATGATCTCCCTTAACGACGGTAACAATCTCATTCTTCGCAGGTCCCTCTTTCCTCGTTTTCTTGCCATTACGACTCAAGCAGACATACTTTCGGAATCGAGAAATCGCCAAGGTACCCCAAAAGCATTGGAGACAAAGCTTCCGAGGTCCTTAAGATTCCTCACAGGAAATAGGTCGTAGGATTCCGATGCACAAGGGACTTCCTTCGACGCTGACCATTTTTCTTTCAGACAGTTTGGGTACCACAGCTGTTCCTTTTCTCTTTTATTCCCGATAAAACTCCACGAGCTGAGTGTAAAGTACTCCACAGTACTAATGTAAAATAATAATAATAATTCGTTAAATTTCAGCAGTTTGTTTGTTTTAAATTTTAAAAAGCGATTTTTAAACAATATGTAGGTCACACGCCCAAGACTCAGAATTTTCGATCGTATAGTGTTTTGTATGCAAGCAGAAAGGAAAGAAAAAAAGGACACGTGGAACTCGGGAGAAATAAAAAAAGACAAAGAAGAAGGGGATGAAGGAGAAGGTAATGCAGTGCTTTAAGTAGAGCGAATAAATGCATGAGTAACGCTCGAGCCGAAATGTCATAAACACTGACACAATGATTGCAAAGCTACAGGAAAATAGCTTTATGCAATCAGAAATGGAGAAACAAAGAATACGTTTTCGGGTTTTTCTTTCTTTGTGTCAAAAATAATTTTTTTAAAGCAAAACTATTACGTTGGATAGTTTTGTTATCGAGACCTTGAAATTTTTTAAACAATTTTGTGACTTTTATTTCACAGAGCTGAAATTTCACGTGTAGGATCTTTTAAAATTAAACAATAGAAAGTTGAATCGTATAGAATAGGTAATTTGGTGAAGTCAGCGATGCGTGATTAATTATTTCATGATGACTAGTCTCTATCGAACATAATGTAATCACTTCTAGAATACGACTTCTGCATATAAATGTCTTCAATAAATACAAATCGACATCATTATTCCTATTGTAATAATCGATATCAATCATATAACATTAATTATACGTTTTTCAGATTCAGATTCTTGAATTATCATGAAAGCTAAGTCGAGGAGAAAAATTGTATAACATTCTCCATTTTAAATATTAAATATTAAATATCAAATATTAGGAGTAAAACTTTTTTTGCATAAATCTGATAATAGTCGTAACGATAATTTGAGACTGAAATTGTAAATGAAACTAATAATATCGTGTTTATGGAAGTACCGAGTTTGCACGCAAGCCCTTTTTAATGTCTGAATTGATTTACAATCCGGATTTTACGCAAGCAGGAAATTTACAATTGCGATTGACGCAAATGCGTTTTTGGTTACATAGATAAATATACCTACGTTGAACCAGAATCGCGTATTTTATTACGAATGCTGGCCTCAATACATATGCAATGTATTCCGACAAAAATCGATTGAATATTTTAATGTGTAGACTATGTAGTTTCATAAAAAAAAATATATTTAAATAAGCAAATAATTAAATAATTAAAGAAGAAAGCAAATGGTTTAAGTTAAAGTTTATTTATTAAATTAAGTAATTTAAATCAATAATTTTAAGAAATTATTATAAGTATTAGCAGAACAGATGGAAATTTTCCCAAGTCAATTTCCGTTGACGTTCCGCCAATATATACAATGAAAAAAAAGAACCTTATCGTGGAAATTACACCGCAAATAGTAATAGTGTCTTATCAAGAGCAAGATAAGCCACTGTAATTTAATAGTGTTGAGAAAATAAAATGCCTTCACCCGGAAAAATTCATTGCTTTTTTGCGAACTCCGCCTTCTTCTCTATTGCGAGTATAATATTACTTTTCCCGCAAGAGTAAAAATATAGGATCACATCGGGGTTTTTTCTTGTGGGAAGCAAATCCAGGCGTATTAGCACCACAAGAACATAATCGATCCTATAAAAGCCAGAAGCTTACTTAGGGTGGATAAGAGAGATATTTAATTCCAGTCTTTCTACCGATCCTTTTCAAGTAGAAAAAGTAAAAATCGATTCACTCGCCTCCAATTTTTAGCCTTTCATTATCTTTAATTGAATGAATGCGGTACGAAATTAGTCAGTCAGGATTTATCTTTAAAAATCACAACGCTTTCTAATGAAAAAGGATCCAAATATTTAAAAAAAGTGCAACGCTCACGCTCATGTATACTTTAATTTAAGGAGCATAAATATTTAAAATAGTAGGGAATAAATGATACCACTTCACGGCGATGAATCTCCATCATTTTTTTCTTATAATATTGTCCCAAAGCGTCAGTTTTCAAGGATCGACTCATATTTTTCACCGACTTTGGAGAAAGTCTATTTTATCATGATTTTGCGAGAAGACAAGATAAAATGTAATTCCCCATTCTTCCTTCCATTGAATTAAAATATCATTTTGTTGCCTAAATAAATTTTATTTGCCGTCGATAGAATATTTTATTGCACAGTATGTAAATGGAGAGAGATAAAATTCTTGATTATGGGGAAAGGTGGTGAGAGTGTGAGGGGGAAAAATATCTATAAGGACGTTATATGAACTGGGAAGAGTCTTATCGAGTTTTATGACTGTGCAGTACCTATGCATATTATGACATTGATCGTTACCGTCGTAAATGGTCCCCCCGTGAATCTCACTAAAATGGGAATATGACGTGAAAAGAGACGCAAATTCAATAAAACGATCTGGTTGGTCAGTGGTGTTCGCACTGCGGAAAATCCTGATTCTCTAGAGAGTTCCGAAAAAGAAAACTGCTCTCTATTGTAGAAGCTTTAAATATACCAGGTTATGCAAACCTCAATTTGTTTCCCGAAACGGAATTTACCTATGTGGTTTTAACCAAAATACCATTCGGATAGAACTTTGTTTTTTAAGTAAATACAGTTTATTATTACATACATGTTTTTAATATATTTTAAACAAAAATAACTCTGTTCGCTTTATCGCCAAATGAATGATAAAAAGATTAAAAAGGATATAATGTATCAAATTTCTTCTTTTTCAAACAAAATTTTCGACGAAAATGATATTTTTTACTGTCGTTCGGCATGTGACATTTTTGAACTTTCTATTGAACTTTCAATTGAATCTAACGATGATTTATGCATTGGTACACATGCTGTTGCATCGTAACTTGACACGATCCTTCTTCCTTGGCTTTATGAGGCGACGTCGTAAATGTGAGAGGCTCCCCAGTACTTGAACTCTCCTGCTCGTTGATCGGCCGTAATTCAGAAATTTAATTTGAGAAGTTTCAACACTAGGGACACGATCACACCGCACGGAAATGAAATTCGAGAATCACTTCCGCCTCCTCCTGTCGACCTGTTATTATCTCTAATTCCACTGGGCGAACTACTTGCTGTCAAGAAGTTTTTCACGATGGAAATCCGAAATCTCCGTGAATTTACGTAAACGAAGACGATCTCGCAGGAAATTAAGTCTCCTTCAATCTTGGCGATTTTAACGGAAATGTAACATCATTCAATTCAGAAAACAGATTTTTCATCTTAGAAAATTCTCCTAAGCCCTTCAGTTCCAATTCTACCATATTTAGAAAAGTCCAATTTAGAGAAAGTTTAGAAAAAGTCAGTGGCTTCAGTGATCTTAATAATTGTTAACTATAAAAAGAGATTTTGTGTCACGGAGTTTAGGATTCAAAATTTGAGATTTTTGACATTATTATACATTTTAGTTATAGATTTGGGGCAAGTTGCCAAATGCAAGCCGAGCCCGGAATTATGAGGGAACTTTAGAGACATGAGCTTTTAGTTCAAATCTCCAAGGAACCAACGGATTAAGGATGAGAATCCTTTGTGGCATGAGGAGTGTTTCTTTCGAAAAATTCCTCAAATTTTATTTGCTTTCTTATACTCATACTTTTTTCCTTTGGGAAAAGACAGAGATGCAGAAGACAAGACATGGCTTTGTGGATTTTGCGATTCTAATAACGCATAACGAAGATATCAATTTTCGTCTTTCTTCTTTCTAGGTCGCTGCATTCCGCCAAGACGCCACATCGAATACCCGACATTGTGAGTAAAATTTTATGTGATCCATTACTTCATCCTTTAAAAACGAGGAAAAATGGCTCAGAGAACTTTTTGAAAAATTTATGACCCACGGAGATTCATTATTTCATTTTCTGACATATAAATCTTGGTAATGCGTGTCCTCAATTTGAATAGAAAAGGGGGGAAAATTTCGTGTGCCTAATTTAAAAATTTGACTTTGAACTTTCGAATTATAGGTTTTCTTTTTTTTTTTCTTCCAAAGGGCGGATTTTTATTTAAAACTCGTATCTGCTGAAAGCCAATTTGTCAATTATGTCGAGGCATCTTAGAAAGCTTTATAGCCACACAGTGCGAGCTTTATATTATAAGTTCTGGCATTTTCTCTAAGAGAGGAAATATTTTAGAATAATTTTCGTGATTTGCAGATCCCACAAAAGAGGAACGCGTCTCTTTCTCTTATCTTCATCGCGATTTCCGGAATCCCAGGCGGAAAAGGGGGATTAAGATCCCTCGGTTTTCAAGGGAATTCGCGATGAGAAGAGAAAGAGAGAGCCAAGTTCTGTAATCCTTCCAAGCTTCGCGTCCGAGACTTTCAGTCTAAGTTCAAGACACTTTACTTTGAACGGGCCAAGTGATTGGCCGTAATCGTATGATCATAGCTTTGTCGTTAAAACTGCTGCATAAATTTAATTCAAACTTAAGCTTTTGATCGAATCGCTTGTTTTCTTCGGCTCCTCGTTTTCAAA
>JAUEJJ010000046.1:5036000-5046561 GCA_032164275.1 Synergus coniferae
TTTCGCACGCGACCAGGCTTGGTGATTGAGTCTCGTAAAATAGTTAATGGGCGGAAGCAACTTGGATTATAAGCAGTGATAAAACTTGAAATATTCAATTGTCGGGTGGCATTAAATATTATTCTTCGCAGGCGACGATTTTTTCGCATTAAAAAAAAAGCTAATTCTCGTTCAAACTCGAGATATTTCTCGACTAATGTAATGTTATAAACTAACCGGGCGTGCGGCGGTCTCTCAAGGCCGCTAATGAAACTAATTGGGTGTAACGACACTGTCATAAACTTCTCTATGTTCTCCGACTTCTCTGCTACGTAAGCTTTCGTAACTTGGTCCGAAATCCGTTCTCCAACCCGAAAATTAGTGGTTCTACAAGACGCTTTTGAGTGTATAATTCGAACACTTAACATAATTTTATTGATTCAAATATGATTTAAAATTGAGCTCAAAATATCACATTAAGTCTAAATATATACATATATTTAAGATTTATGAGAAAAACATGTTAATTGCATGGAGAGTATATTATTTTATAAAAACGGAAACAATTAATTTTGGAAATTAAGTAGTTTTTTTTGGAGAAGTACTTATTCTGGATTTATATTTTTCAATAATTTTTCGCCGGATGTAATTGATTTTAGTTTTAGCATTGGTCAACCGGAAGGAAGCACTTAATTGTTTTGTGAATTAATCGAAGCAGAGTTCGATTAGCAAGTCTATTTTTTAACTTTTGATTTATTATTGTTTCACAAATCGGCTGATTTGAATTTTTTCATCTGTACTTTTATTACATTTCAATATAATTGAAAAATTTTTATTTGAAAAAAATATTTCAAATAAAATTTATCTTTGGTGGTTAAGCAATTCTGTCAGGACCCCTTTCCAATATTTTATTACAGAACGTATTTCTTTTTTGTTTCAGGTGAGTAATATTAACAATCAATCATTAAAACAATGGAACGCTTGGGTAAATATTTACAATAATTCATCAAATTAAAGAAAATATAAATTTGGTAACAATGGAGATTTAAAAATATTTATCTAATTTCGAAGCAATTTCATCTTATGAGGCTTCCAGTTGGTAATTTTGCAATATAGAATTTTTAATTTAAATTTCTCTAATTTAGATCAATTCCACATTGCTTGAATTCCACAATGTTTAAATTCTTTTTAAGAGAAATGGGAAATATCTTCTTTTTATTCGTCTGAATTAACAACCTCAATAAAGATCGAAACGTCCTAAGTCAATTATTGGATTTTGTGATATATAAAACGATTGTAGAATAGTAGCTCGTAATGCTGGAATTGGGTTTTTATACCGAGAGAAGCCGCACCAGCGAATTACGCTCAATTAAGCCCACATCAAGTCGATTCTTATGACTATCAACTTTTCGTCCCTCCCTTTTTCGGATGATGCACACTCACAAAAATATATATATACGAGTATACGGTTGTTAACGCATATTGTAAACGAGGCTTTAATGTTTAACGTTTAACAGTTTAACGTGTCAGTAGTTACCATTGCCAAGTTGCCGAGATGGTAACATTGATGATTTTTGATTGACCGGAAGTGACGTCACGTTGCGCATCGAGACGCGCCCGCATGCAACATGCGAGTCTCTTTAACTACCTCCATTGTCCATAGTGATAATCCGAATGATTTTAATGTCTATTTCTTAACTCTGATCATCCTGTCGACAATTTTTAAGCACCGATTCAAATTGCTGATTGCTGAACAGAACATGGTTGATTTCTCAGAGCGATACAAAATTTAAAAAATTGTTTTTCAAACCTTTTCAAAATTTCTGTTTAAAGGCAAATGTTTCTTAGCATAATAAGGTGAATGTAAAAAAAACTTGTTAATATTTCATTAAGTTCCATATTATATTAAATTTGATTCGTGAAATTTTTAATTATGCAGAGCTGAGCAAAATGAAACGGGGTGTAAATGAACCTACGATATTGGGGTATTTCTGCTCGAAAAATATTTCACTACCTCCTCGAGGATTTTAGATTGCTTCTCCAGAATTTTATTCTTTCCCGCAGGGGCCAGAACACTAGACCTCTTGTGAATTTTCGATAATAGGGTCTCAGGTCTCAGAGCTTCGCGGAGGTTTGCCTCGAGAACTCACCACCCTCTCTCTACTCTGAAAAATTCAGTGAATCGATAATAAAGAGGAACGAGGCATAAATGAATGTTCACGTACACCATTCCCTATGGAAATTTAACCACTAAATTTTACGAAACAAAGTTCCAGACTTTCCCTCTCTATTGTCCTCTTCTTCACTCCTCGCTTTTAGAGTCAATCCTGGAATTAATTCCATTTAGTATCGTACTAAAGCCGCGTTAATTATTACTGAATGCGTAAAAAAATTCCACCATTCAAAGTGACAAGTGCAATAAAGATCAATTGCGACGGTTAGCAGTAGTTCGAGTTAAAATATTTTATTTGATAATAGTTTTTGTCGATTTTATAGACTATTATATAGATTTCATATATAGATTTCATTCATTTTGAGATTGACTACATCTTAAAGTGACACTCAGAACTGATTTCCTTGACCAGAAATTTGTTAGCTTGTTTGGAAAAAAGTTTGTACGAAATTTGACGGTTAGATTTTTTTCAATGGTTCGGTTGGTAAAAATCGTTCAGGAACGTGGATACAGGGTAGCCAATGGTTTCAGGCCGCGGTGGCGAGTCTTCGTGTCGACATGGCACAATGCCAAAATCTGCCAAACCCGTTACTAACCGAGCGCGAGAGCAGGCCCTATAAACAAGTTAAATAGCGACCCGCCTTGTTCTATCTACGATCCGACCCAAAACCATCAGGCCCATCTGGTGTCCACCATGAATTGTCATAAAGTTCATAATTTACTATACATTTCCTTTTCGGAATTTAGAAACTTTACAACCAAATCCAAGGACTCCAAACGACTAATGGAGGTTCCTTCAGTTTGGCACCTTCTGCTTTCTCCGAGGCTTTCTCCATGTGCGACCTTTAAAATGGGGTTTTGGAGGGTTTTATGATGAGTAGGCACTTTAGGTTTAGGGGAGATCTGGTTCACACGTGTGGCAATCGTTTCACGGGAATCGCACGTGGAGATATTATTTTACCTCATATTTTACCAAGGGAGGGTAGTTGTAAATCTTGTAAACTCAAAATCTTCCTTCGAATGCTCAATATGTTTAACGTCTGTCTGGTGTGTTCTGTCACGCCGGGTTTTTTAATTCAGGGAATTCGATATGCTCGTTTTTCTAATGCTTTTTTATGTTGCTCCTTATTATACAAATAAACAACTAAGTTATTTAAAAAAAAATACAATCAAATCCAAAACACTGCCTTTTCTTAACAACGCAAAAGAAATAAAGTTGAGAGACTCTGTTCGTCGAAGGTTCTAGGCAATGGGAAGGGCACATTGTTATTCAAACTCGCAGTTTCCGGCTCAGCTCTTCGCATTTCATTGCATTGCATCCCACAGAGGATACAACAAGGAGCAAGTCGGGCCCCTAAAGCCGAAAGTAAAACTAAACCCGTCTCTAAAGTTTAAAGCTAAACTATAAAGAACAGTGCACTATGTAGAATTGTCAATGAATGAAGAGTTCAGTGTAACTGCAAAGTCTTTGTTTTATTATAAAACATAAAAACTCTTTTCTCTCCTCAAATATTAACGAGCGTCACGAGCTAAAAACACCGGAAAGATTCGTAATGTTCTCGCGAGAGGATGATTTTTCCATTAGATGTACTTATTTTGCAATATCTGCGTGTTGCTTCTATTTTGTATGCATATTGTATTATATATACCTATTGGAACTTGGATTACGTACGCGGGAGAGGAGACTATATATTGGATATACGCCTGATATCCAGCCTCTCTCGCTTCATGCAAATTCAGGACGCGAAATGTTTTAGAGAGTTTGCTAAATTCTGACAATAAAGCCAAGCGATGTGGTAAACTTTGTATGTATTTCGGTTATGGTGAAAAGCTTAATTGTAATTCTATCGCTTCCTGATCCGCTTTCCATAAATCTCGTCGAGTTTTCCTCGGAGTTTTCATCCTGAAGAGACATTAACAGTATCCCGAGAACCTAATCCAGATATTCTAATGTTCTTGGGCTCAGACCTTTCTTAAAGTGAATATTTTTCGGAAGCACTTAAAAGTACCGTAAATAGACTTCCGCTACTGTTCTTTTACGGATTTTGATATGTCATATTGCTTGTTCACTGCAGCGGAAAACTTTTGGGATGATTACAGCCACGAAAGCAAAATATCCATGAAATTGTGCAACGATCTCGACAATGTTTACAGTCTAGGTCAAACACATTCCTATTTCTATAATATAAGCATCGCTGTTGGATAAGCCTCTTGTTATGGTAAGAGGGCTGAAACTCTTCGTCATTCATGAGGGTTGTTCCTGTTCCTTGTTCGTTTTAGTAACGTCGTAAAATCTCGTATTTTCTCAGAGCAAACGCGGAATTGATGCTAATAATAAAAGCAAACAATCAAGAAATTGATTTATGTAAGATTTTTATATTTAACTTTCCAGTTTCCATTATCCAATTTCCTTTTTTAAATTTACTTTCTGCCTGCCTGGCTTCCTATCTATATGGATTACATCTTTGTGTATCTAACGTTTGTTTACAAGATCTTGCCACACCCGCTCTTTATACTAAGAGAAAGTGAATAAGCTGAAAATTCGGACACCAGATTCTTAGACCTTTCCCTTTTTCCATCGCTTTTTCCTCTTTATATTCTTTATTGTTTATTCTAGAATCAAATATTACCTCGAAGCCAAATCTTCAAAGTAAAACGTAATTTAATCTAGTGACTGAATAAACGTTATCTCTTCTGACAAATCGAATAGTTATCATAATAAATTCTGGGTACATTCTTAACAAGTTCAGTAATACACGACTCATTTTCTACTTTTAAATACGAAATTTTAATAAAAATGTAAAACGAAATGTTGATATTTTATGTGTTTTTTTTTTTCCCCTCTTTAGAGTTGTTACTTTTTTCTCCACGGTAAATTTATTTGTGTAGAATTATTTCCGGGTCTTTGATTCCGTGGGAGTTCATAATCTTGTTTATAATGCAACGGCATAAATAATAACATTTCCGTTTGGCCTGGTTAGTTGTTTTTCCTCACCGCCACGGGTACCAACCGTGCACATTTATCATGCTCACCCCATGGTCAATCTACAGGAAAAATAACTATCTAAGTTTTCTCATTATCCACTGTGAAAAGAAATAAAGAAGAAACAATAGCAACGAGCTTTGAAACCTTCTTAGCAGAGCTTTTCAGACCTCTGCTGTTCGCCTTTTTGAGGAAAATTACTTTTCTCGATCAACTATATTTTCCTCATATTTTTTTCTCGAGTATCTTTTTTTGTCATGTGTGTTTAAAAAATCGAACAATATGAAGTATAAAATAAGGTCGAATATCGTAATTAAATGTTGATTTAACGATTAGACGCCTATTTTGAAAATTAATTGCATATTTTGTACACATAACGGTTGACCGGAGTGCATATAAATTCTCTTTTTCCTTTTTAGCATTCTCTTTGATATCTTTGCGCCTTTCTCTTTACCGACCGGACTTTAATCTTGGTTCACATTATATCTTGACACCATATCGCGAATCGGAGATAAGTTATAAATTAGATTTGACCAGTTTTCTTAGGACCCGCGTTTACACAGTGGAAAGTTTTCTATTTCCTTTCTCGGTGAGCAAAGAATATAACAAAGGTGCATAGTGCGCTTTTCTTATTTCCTCTCCATTTCCGGACACAAGATCGCTGCAGAAAATGCAGTGCTTGTATATTGTATATATAGAAGATAAAATATATGTAATACAAAGTATATTTTATACTCGGATTTGTATCGTTTAAATACGTCGCGTTTCCTTTCACATAATATGTTCTCTCACGAGATATGTATGGGCTCGTGTATGGGCTCTCACGATCGCGATCGGTCAAAGTTAATTAATCGTTTATTCAAGCACGTTTCCTTATTTCCATCTCTCGCGATCGTTAAATCTTACCAAATGTTTCTAGTTTAACGCTCCATTTGAAGTTCACTATGATTGGATTCTACTAGTCGCCTTTGAATAGCTCCAAAGAAATAAAGTCAGTTGACTGTAAAACTATTTTTCTCACGTTCTTGTTGTCTTTATTTTAACGTTAAAGAGTTCCTAGTAGTTTGCGTCTTTTCTTCTTGAAAAGAATTACATATTTAAGTTACGTAAAGTGTTCTTTCGAACAAAGAAGTGGAACCAAGAAATTCTTGAAAAAAGATGGAAACTATTAAACTTTCAGGATCGTGTTACATAATTACTTGAGCAGAAGAAGCGCTTAAAAACACTTTCACTATATATTTTACCAGACCAACGGATCGTCTACATGGGAGTTAAGTCACGTGTGTCAACCAATGTTCGCTTAGTTCAGATACTCAACATAGCGCCTCCTTCTGGAATGGGTAGAAAAATATTTTTAGATGAAACAGCTCGGAAGCGTGTGCTTGCTCCTTTGTCGGAATATGTGTTTCAAAGAAAAAAAAATATGTTTCAAATATGATTACCGATTAGACAACTGTCAAATTAATTCATTTTGCATATCGATATTTGTTTTATTTATTTTTTATTGTTAGCGTAATTATACGACGGATTTACAATCTTCACTGGCTCAACATGAAGTTGACATCTAAATGGAAGCGTTTCTCGTTGTCTCGACATGTTCATCGACCTGACAGTAAAAGCTTTGATCTCATTCGTCGCAATTCTTGAATCTGATCCAACTTTTACGTTTACTCGGAAGTACGTCTGCATTTTCGTCTCATACATGTTCTGTAAAAGTATCTGTGAACGTAAATGTTTGAATGACAATGTAACTCTTAAAAATTTATCATACAAATTGTCCATTTGGGCGATAAATTATTTTATGGATGATAATGAGGACACACATCCGTTTGAGTAATTAAATAATAACTCAAATTAATAACAGTTCCATTTAAGTCAACAATCGGGAATTGAAAGCTTTATTCTAAGTATTTTCTTAGCACTTCTCTCATTTTTTAAAAACTTACTAACATTTTTTACTTTTCAAGATCAATATTCGAAGTGAAAATCAACACCTCAATGTCCTTTTCTTTAGAGATTAAATCTAAAGTAACCGGTTTTGGATTCCCTTTTTTTTTTAATTTGAAATCGTGCCACTGACGCAATTCCTTAGAATTCTAAAAATCTACATAGATAGAACCAGTGTTGGATACATTTTTTAAAAGTAGCAAATGTTAAGTGGGTGATATAAAAATTCCAAAATAACGAGAAATTAACATTCCGTTAGATGATTGGTAGGGAATCAGTATAGTAAATATTAAACGGAAGCTGGTACAACTGGGTCTTGATGGTTTATTGCTTCCTTTTCACGGGCGCGAGCAGCAGCAATATTTTTCACACGACAAACTCAACTCGACGCGACGGGTCTACGTAAATTTAATGAATGACTTCCTCGTGTCGTCCGCGCATTCGTCATTTGCTCAATGATACTACATGCTTCCTAGGTCCAGCTTTATTTTATGATTATTGGGAACTGAAACTGCGAGAGGGCGAGCGAGTACTTCAAAGCAGTCTGGCTTCGGGAAGATCTCGCGAAGAGAGCTCACTTGGCGTCGAGCCACCCATTAATACGAATTAGGGTTGTTAGCTTACAGCAATAAAGGCGTGTGCGCCAGAGAAAAAGACATAAAAAAGAGAAAAATAAGAGAGAAAAACTTAAAAAGACAGGATGGAAGAAGTGAGGATGTAAAAGAGAATTCTACGAGCAGTGGAGGCTGCGACCAGCATTCTGCATTTAGCGGGAAGGAGGCGTCGTTAATTTAATTTCCCCCCAGGCGAAATTTTCCTCCAAAGGTAATTTCGAACAAACCGCACGTTCTATAGTCTCTTGTGCAGTGGAAATTCACCTGGAGAGGTCCTTACTCACATTGGGGAAGAGATATTGAGTTTATTTAAACAAATCAGCCTTTTAAGGGCAGAGGGAGATTCGTGACTAACTTAGTAACTAGTAGATAATTAAGACATAAAGTTAACAAAAGGCTTCAGATCTAACTGAAGATGTTTGTCTTATTTTAGATTCGCAAGGGGAATTCGCAGTTTTTTCTTATCTATTCTTAACGAAAAATTGAGTTCCTTTGGAAATTTGGTTCATAATAGAATAAATAGAATTGAAAATTAATGCAAACATGGCGACATCTAGAGGTCGAGTATTATCTTGGTCGGTAACAGAGTATCCAGAATCTTAAGGTTGTTGGGTTCATCTTCATCCAACACCGGTTTTGTTTTTCTCTTCTATTTTTAGAAATTATTATTTATTAATTCATTATCTGGGGCTCATGAGGAAACTGAGATCTTATATTTGTGAAGTAAAATGAAGAGAGAGAAATTTTGAGGTAAGAAATTGGATCTAAAACCGTTAAGCAAGGCATGTAATGAAAATTTCGTATCATTATTGCGTTCCGTATTTTTTTAATGGAATAGACAAATCTCATTGAGAAAAATGTAGATTGTAAGCTAGTTAAGACACAGTGGCAGTTACTATCTTACAGTCTCATTATCAGTCGAATAAGTAGTCTGCTATTGATTCCAGGTTTATTCTTAGCATCTATCGACTAGACATAAGCGGCTGAAAGTAAAAAAGTGGATAAAAATATGTCGATTTTAAAGGTGGAATAATAATTCCTCAATAAAAAAGGAACGAAATGAATTCTCAGAGTAAAAACGAAAAAAGGAGAACTAATCCGCATTCGTATTGGCGTTATCTTTTTCGCTCTGAGAATTCATTTTGTTCCATTTTCACTCTGAAAAATTTTTATCTGACTTTTACAAACGAACTATTTTTATCCACTTTTTACTTTCTGACACTCATGGAGCAGTATAGGAAGACAGAAGAACAGCAGAAAAAGCTTATCAGGAAAGAACCTCTCGAAGGTTACATTCTCAAAGTGGATTTAGCTCTACATGCTTCTTACAATGGAAATTCTGTTCCTAGGATCAATATTGGTTTTGTATCTCCAACCAATCTCTTGTTCTTATCATGCATTTTATTTCCCTCGATTCCCTTCTACCCTTGTCCCTATTCTCTCTATTTGACCTATATTTTCTGGTGTCTGAAACAACACTGCTTTAAAAATTCGTCCTTTAAAAAGAATCTGGAATTTTTTCGCTAAATGCACGACGAGAAGGAATTGTTTGAATTACAGACTCTACGATACCGGAAATAAATACATATATACCTTGATAATTTAAGAATGAATGTTTGTTAGTCATGTGGTTCTCACCTGCTCCTCGTTCTTTGGCCACACAGCCTTATCTTTTTCTAATTGAATTACAGTCGTAAGGGCCAACCTTCGTGACCGTGGTTAAAAGCTTGTTAGCATAAACGACAGTGAAAGGGACTCGCAAATTTACTGAGGGTGGAGAACCACAATGGAAACAAACGAGACGATTATCTAAGAAGTGTAATGTGACTCTAAGTATGCAAATCTGAGTCCCAAAATTTCCGGTTGAATGTGGAAACAGATCTTTGAGAGTTCCATTTTAAATTATTCAAATTAAAAAGTCTCAAGCATTCATTTCTTCTTCATTAATCAGAAGTGTCACTGATTTTTGGTATACCTACAAAAAGCCATTCAGTTCTAGTTGAAAACGAAAATACGCGAAATACTTGGCAAAGTTGGCTTATCTTTTATATCACGTCTTGAAGTCGAGAGAATACAATTTATGGGGTTTTTTTTACGAGCTTTCGTGAAAACTTACGCTTTTGCGTTTTCATTCGTGCAAAATTCGAGGATATATAAGTTTGAGAGGGAATAAATGCAGTTTTCAGGAAAACGGCTTGAGAGTTATAAACGTTTGCATTCTCGGGTGCTAAATGCTTCAACTTTTCATAATGCGCGCAGAGTTCAGAAGATTTTATTGCAGAGAGAAGTTACCTCTTTTAAGATTTTCATTCAAATATTCGTAAATTGTAATCAGATTGAAATTGCATTTAAACATTATAACTTCCTAATATTCTTGAAAGCAAGAAATCCATATGGATGGAAATTAATACTACAATTGAATTTTGATCCTCGTAATCTGGGATTTCCATAACGAACTACATTACATGTATCAAAGTTACAGGATTTACATGAGTTACGATGGTTATACTGCCTTTTGGGTCGTATAAAGGAAATATTGCCCTTTTACGATCTTGTCCGCGTTTCCATGCACATGAATGCGACATGACCAAAAGCCAATACCTGAGATTATTTGAAATTTCGCGAATGGCTCCGTAAAATGAGTCGCTTATTCTACGAGGAATATGGAGGCGAAGTTTATTGATAATTTGGCGAAGAAAGTGACAAGAAGGTGCTTTGATGAAGGCTTTGGAAATGACATACCCAATTGTGTCGTAAAGACGATGACGCTATGAGAATCTAGCTTAGTAAGTCTCGTTGCGTCCAATAACACTTAAGCACTCCTCTTATTTGATTTGCGCAATGCTTCTCCTTATTCTCTTTTCT
>JAUEJJ010000046.1:5089232-5113447 GCA_032164275.1 Synergus coniferae
AACATTTGAAAACTTTTGACGCATCCTAAAGTCGATGACAGTCAAGGAAAATTTCGGTAACTAATTTTTTCCGTGCATTTTTCAAATAGAAGAGCCAATGCAAGATTTGTCACCAGAGTAACCTGCAATTACATTCAGGGACGAATTTTCGAATTTCCATGAGACTCACGGAAGCCATTGTGGCAAGTTGGTTCGATGAATAAGTAATCACACAGAATGTTCCAAATGCAAGACAGCATGGCCCGATTCTCAAGGTGGTGGTATCCACTTATCGTTACCCAGTTTCGATACGGCACTGGGCGGATCACGAATAATTGGCCACCTTCCGTTTCATTAGACATGCTTTGCAACGAGATACAGCCCCTTGGCACGCGAAATTCCGATCAATCCTCTTCACGATATTCTTACGTCAAATTCCATGACTTACGTTAAATCGCACTTCATTAACAACACGTAAATCACACCGACGTGTTTACTCGGGTCGAACCAGATACCAACACAAATTGTCTTGTTCACCTAAATATATGTTTCACTCGAGCAAAATACTCATTCTCCTTCTCAAGATACAATTTTTCATTTTCTTTTACAGAAATCTTTATCAAGTCAAATTTTTAATTTAGGAATTCTCTAATCCACCAGGTGAGAAATTCCTTTCGGATTGCTCGGGTTTATGAACGTTGACTCTTTTTCTGTCTGCTTCAATCTCGGAAAAGCGGATTATTTTATCTCTACGTAATCGGCGCTAGACTTTTCGAAGCAATTTTTCCTAGAGCTCGAATTCTATCGTTGCATCATCTCCGAGGACGATCGATCGACTTAAAGGCAATTTCCTTCCCCGGTACCTTTATTACAGACAATTACGTTCTTGACAGATCGATTATCCTTTTGCCCACGTAACTTTATTTCCTTCCCTTTTTTTTTTTCATTGGCGTTTAAAGCAAGAATTTAAATAGTGTCTTTATGGATGTTTCATAATAAACCGTATTGAATTTTTCTATCTAATTACAATAAATAAGTTTATTTCAGATTCTAATTACATTCGAGCTGCTGAAAATCATTTAAAAAGTTTTTAAGATGGATTTTAATTAGAATTGGAATTGGAACTTTGATAATTGATCGTTTCTCCATTTGTGGAAAGCTGCAACTTTACAAATGCTTTCGAAAAGTTTCATTTCTTATTGAGGTTTCTCGATCTCTGTTTGGGGAAGTTCTATACAGAAAAGTTTCTATAATCAAACCTTTAGTTCTTTGACAGAAACTCGCTTTGTGCCTCCAGGCAGTTGTGCGAGTCTCTGTTTTTTATCAATTTTCCCCAAGACTAGAATAAGGTCTCGATCAGATTAAGGTTGACTTCATCATGGGTGGCAGCCTTACGAGGTTAGACAATTGTTTCAAACTAATTCCAGTAAAGTAACATCTTCACTTCTATACTCTCGTAAAAAGAACAATAAAAGACTTGCTTCGAAAAGTTGAATTTATATTCCTTCTTAAGCTTTATATATTTTCGTTTCAGCCCCTTTTTTTGCAAACTTCTTTTATTGAAATTTTGATTGTGAAATATATTCAGAAACATTCTTCTCTTAAACTTCAAAAGATTGCTTTCTGATGTAATTTATAACACACCTGTTTCTCTTATAATTAAATACTTTGTACAACGCGTTAATCACTTTCCAACACCAACCCTGTGTCAATTACCCTAGGCTAATTGTAATTACACCTCCATTAAACGTCAAGTCGATTTGCTTAGGCCTCCTAAATTTTAGCCCACTTCAGAAATTAAGCCAATTTAAGGTCGGGAACTAATATTAAATTTCGATAAAATTCAGTTGATTGAAAAATAATTAAACTTGAAATTCTTTTTGAGTGGGAATTCAAAAACTCTCGTTAGTCAGAAACAAATGGTGATTTCGTCTCGAAATAATTTCAGTCGCTTGCCAAAAGTCTTTCACGCTAGAGAAATCATATATAAGTATAATTTTCTACTTCCGCTTCGAAAAAGTGAGAGACTTCAATGCCGGGTGTGAGAGTAATCTTTCAACATATAATAGGCAAATGTTGTTACGCTCTAATTTCTTCGGGCGTGGTCGACTCTCAAAGCAGGAAACTGAACACCTACCTAAATACTAATAAGTGTTCATCTAATCCTGACCCAATGTACTCAACATTTATTAAATTATCTCTCCAATTTCAAGATCGAGAACGTATTTACTTTCTACATCCTATATGAAATACGATTATAAGACGATTCAATTTCTCATAGATTGCTACTCAAATTTACCAACCGAATAAGATAGACGAGTCTTAATGATTCAAATTAAACTCATTTTTGTTCCAAAAAAAGAGTTTAGAAAAATCTGAGAAAGAAGGATATTTTAAAAATATTTCTATTCGAATGCTATAAAGCTAAAAGGTAAATAAATTAATTGTTGAAGTTTCTCAGAGGAAGTTATAGGAATTGAGTTCAACTAGAATCTAATTACTTTCGATTTAATTAACTCTCTTCGATTCAATAGATTACTCTATAATTGCAGAGCAAACCACATGCTAAATTCCAACTCTACCTGTGGCTTTGCATTTCCTAAGTAAAATAATACCGAATTCTAATAATAATTCATGGGGAATGCATGGAGGATACTTCGACCTGGATTTCAAATTGGATCATTAGAGTTATAAATGTGTTTTCACCTCTTTTATGCAAATTAAGTCACACGCATCCTCCTGAGTTTTCGCCTGCATTTTGAACGCGCATGTTCACCTTTCGTTTACATTTCAAGGATTATAAAGTTTTGACATTTATAACACGCTTGTAATTTTAGAAACACCCCACAGACACATCTTTAATTTCAAGATAAAATAATGAGCTAAGAAGAGAATTTAAAGCTTGAAACCTCTGAGTATTACTATTGCTCTGCCACTCAAACTTGTGTAGCAATAAATCTGCGAATCCTTGGAGATTGAATAATTTTATACAGAAAGCGGAACAACTTCAAAATTAGATGTTCAAAAAATTTGAATTAGTAGCAGAGCAATAAATTGGTGGAAAAATGTATAATCTAAAGGAAAAGAGAATTTATAAAAAAAGCAATTTTGATAATTGATTAAGACCAGTTTTTGATAAACGATTTTTCTTTTGTTGCAGTGTGCGTCCAGTGGCCAGAGGGTAGGTGCATCCACGACGTGCCTGAAGAGGCATTTCGGACTCTTTATTCTGAAATCAGGGAGAACTGCCAAGGGTTTTCCTGAAGGCGATCCAAGGGCGACGACAATTTCCAATAAGCAGCCAGTCAATCGTTCTGAAAGCAAACGAATTTTCGAATAGAACCCCCACATCCGCCACACCACGACCAAGCAAAAAAAAAGACAAGCCGAGTGCACAAACCACAGTAATTTTCTTTTATCGATACACGAGACTTTTAGTTCGACACGACGAATTTAAGCCGGAAATGTGACGTCGCGAATGCTGAAGATCCTTTAAAAAATAAGTAGGAGCTAATCTTCTATTTAAATATGAATTTAAATTTCTAATTTTCAATTTTAAATTAGAAATCAAAGTTTAAATTTCAATTGTTTTTGAGAAATATTATTTTTAATCTTCAACATTCGAGGCGATTTCCTATTCCGGTCTAACACTGACCTGATAGGAAGGTCCTCGACACATACTCGAGTTTTAGGTTTTGCTGGTTTCTGCAGCCAAGGTGGGTCCACTTTTTAATTTACATATTATTCAGTCGCCGCTTAACGACTCAGTATTTTGATTTCGTTTGATCATTCGCCCTCATCGCGTGTCTTTCTTCGTTCCTTTTCATTCCTACAAGTCCAGGCACGTATGGAAACAAATCGATAAATGAGATAAGAGTTATGAAAAATATTTCTTCCGAATTGGTATCGAGTAAGAATATTACCAAAAATCTAATCTTTGTTGAGAATTTTTCTCTGCTGATCAATTTTGTTAATATTCTGTGAAACTTATCGAATTTTGAACCCTAGTTGCCGAAGATTAGTCTGTAGGTCAGTGGTAGGCCGAAAAATAGGCTTTATTGTAAAATATTGAACCTAGGCGTTTTACCAAGGAAGAAAACTTCCTGTTAATAGTGAGAGACAATAACCGTACACAAAATGCAGTCAAGTGTCTTATACAGTGATAAAACTATACAGGGTATTAATTAGTATAGCTTTTAGATTTTTAACCAAGTTTTTAAGACTTGTTACTTTTAGTTTTTTACACAGTTTTCAATTGTTTTAGTCGTCATGAAAGATTAAGTAGTGTTTTTACAACGTTATTTTTTTTATTCTTTACAAAGCTACTTTTTTAAAAAGTCTTTAGAGAACTTTTTCACTTTTTATTCTTCTCAAAAGTTTGTTTACAACTTTTCTCAACTTTTTTTTTCTGCTGATTTTTCTCGCATTTTGATACATTCCAGGGTTTAAAAAACCCGTTGAACTGATTTTTTTTTGTCAAATATTAAATGACACTGCTCAAGAATCAATGACTGAATAATCGAGGAGGTAATTCGGTGATAAGAAGCCTTCTCGTGCAAACAATACAGGGTAATATTTTTAGTGCGACCACTATGTATGGTAGATTTTTGGGATACTAGTTTTAGGAATTAATATAAGTTTCTCTGTTGCAAAAGGGAAAAATGCAAGACCCTGCAAAATTTTACTCTTCAAAATTTGATAGCAAAGATAGGAAAAAATCCTCAACAAAACTTCAAAATCTATTTTTGTGGGGTCAGTTGCTTTTTCTTTTGCTCAGCAATCATTGCCAGGAGTGTGAAGTGTGTTAGGTTTTAGTTTAGATTTGAGTCTTAGCCAAATGCATGCCGAATACAGATTCGAAAAGAGACCATGAATGTGAGTGCATCAATCCAAAAAAGAGGCAAAAAGAAAAGCGGAGATAATATGCCAAGACTGGAGACTAGCAGCCGATGTGTAGAACATAATCAAAAAGGACATTAGCAAAACAAAATAACCAAAACAAAAGACATTATCCGAAAGTATTATCAAAAAGGCACCATGGAAAGTGGATCAAAAGAAACTAGAAAAAGTAAAAGACAGTGAGTTTAATCCGCGAGTGAAGTTTGACAGTACAGTATTATCGAATGAAGAAGAGAGACTCAACAGCACTCGAATATAATTATCGTCGAGATTCATTGTACATACGTCTCCCTCAATGCAATTTTTTATACTGGTCTTTGCAAGTACAGTAGTTGATCACCTTAAAAACTGTGAAAAATTGTTTAAATTGAAAGGAGGACGATGAACAATAAAGAAGTTTTTTCTCGAATTCAAGGAGCCATGATTTACACGAGAAACAATCATTCCAGGAGAGAATTTTGATCCTTAGCAATGATGCAGCATGATCAGTGTTCGTGTATTATTGCTTTCTGTCTTTCTCTCGCGAAATTCTCGATTCTAAACTCTCTTTCCTTCTTTTTTACCATCTGCCTCTTGAGTTTCAATTTCAAATGAATGTTCTAAAATTTACATCAGCAGTTAGTAGATCTTGCACCACAAATTGTGAAAAGGGCGTAACGTTTGTGACATTATCGTGCCCTGGAGAGAAGGTTCGTAGGTCAGAAAGAAAGGATTTTGTTGAGAATAGCAAGGGGATGGTTAGGAAGAGCTCGAAAAGAAACGAGCGGTTTTTCCAACTCCCTTGGGTCGTGTCTCCTTCGAAGTAACACCCTGGTATTACTTTGCCTCGTGCTCGGACCGGAAGTACAGGTCTTTTTATTTCGTTTTCATTTCTTTTTTCTTGTCTCGTTTTTTTAGTCTCTCGTCGTTAACGTTCCTCACGTCACGTCCCTTTCAAATCGCTCCTTCGTAACGACGCTTCATGTGCTTTTGTCCACTTACACAAAAGATTCCACGGTCAAATGCCTTTTTTGTGACTTTGGCGATTAATCCGTTGGCGTAGAAGAGCTCAGAAAGTAGAGGGTTGTCATACCCTTAGTCTTGTTAAGTAGTGCATTGTTCCAAGGTTGCGCGATACATGCATGCAGAATTTTTTCAATTGCTCAAGATAATTGTCCTTTTTCTTTTTTGGATAATGTGTGAAATTTTTATACTATTAGGGAGAGATAGCTATAGAGTAAGAGATCAAAGTTGGGCAATAGTTTTTTAAAAATTAATATTTAATTATTTAATATTAATATTTAATAGATAATATTGTGAGATTGCATTAATTACAGGCTTGGAACTTAGATGCTTTTTGAATACGTTTTCCAAGCCGAACTCTGTTATTCAAAAGTGTTCATTTGCCTAGAGTTCACAAACTTGTTATATATAGGAATGTTTGCAAATTTAGTAACACTTTTTTCTTTGTATTCATTGAGGGAATAAAACAAACAATAGAATAACTAAACATAGTTTAGAATGGAATTCCAGAACATCTTTCGAAGTAGATTTCGGAATTGAAAGCAGATTGAATGGACGACAATGGCACGAAAACAATAGAACACGTATAAAGTTTCCGCGGTGTGGCATTCTCACAATGCTGAAGTTTTGCGTTAAAATTAATTATAGTATTTCTTCTCATTCACTTTTCTTTACTAAAATGAAATTTCCCGGGAGTCAAAATTCGGAGTAAGTGATAAAATTGAAAAGGGAATTTTTAGAGGCTTATCGAGTTGGAAAGTTGAAACTAGAGGGTTGTAGATTTGCCACCTTTGCATGCACACGTATTTTCCTCACAAGCATTCGATGTCCACACGTCCTGACAAACCAGTCCAACTTTGTCTTGTCCGAGCAAGAAGTGTCTCACTATTCAATGGCTATTAGAAGTTACGCGACGGACAATATTTGCACTTGGTGTCTTGCCAGTTTGAATTTCCGTTAGCTAGACTATATCTCTAAGCCTCTAAAGTACATATCAAGAATGCACAGTGTGTGTGCAGTAATGCTCTTGTGCACGAAGGTCTAGTTGAGAAGTTGAAATTGTCACTCGCTAAGTTAGTGACTAAAGGGGTCTACATGTCTACAGTATCTATTATCTATTATCTTTGGGAAGGATTGTGAGTTGTGTCGCTAGGTACACTAGTCTAGCATAATCGAGAGAACAAGGCCACTCTCAGCTGCACTCCAATGTGACATGAGCACCATGGATGCGCTTTGCTGCACACTTTGTACCCTCAGAGAGACGAAAATGCGACGAGAGATAAACTTCAGATAAACAAACGAAGAAAAAGAAAGATAAAGAGAGAGAGAGAAAGAGGGAATGTGTGTGTATAAAAGCTCTCTCCATTCTTAAGGATGATGACTCTAAAAACAACAGACACCTGACGACTGAAGGGCTGATGCTGAATGACTGATGCTGAATGACTGGTCCTGATTGAAGAATCAAGAATTACTCCTCAAATCACACGGTGACGTCAACCTTATTGCTGATTGCAGACAGCAATTGATCATGTTAGCTTGTTTCTTTTTTTCGTAAGAGGAGATGATTATCGCCTAGTAGCTAGTCTAGGGCTATCTATCAAGTGGTAAAGCATGAGGTATTTTCGTACATAATAATTCGTATGATTTATTAATTATTGTAATTGAATTATTATTAACTTAATTGCGATCCACCCTGCATCTCCTTAAAAACTCATCCTAATTCCAATGCTACTCTCCCTTAAATCTTCCCCTTCAATTTTTCCTTCAATCTTCTCCTCTTCGATTAATATCCGATTGGCATTTTATTGACTGCAACTACTGTTAATATTGGATCACGCCATTATTGGATTGACTTGAGATTGATTGAACACTTGTTACTATTTACTTATTTACTATTTTCGTTTCTCATACGTATTATATATATATATTTTTTACTATTACATAATAATCACGGTAATGCGCCACATTCACTGGTTGATGACTGTCTCGTTGACAAAGGCCCGTACCTTGCCTGTGGTTGTGCTTGGTTGTGGTTGGAGCGGTTTTGGGAGAGAATTTTTTAATTGCTTTTTAATATTATTACCTTTTTTAATTTGCACGTCTCATGTCGTGGCCTTGGCTTGCCTTCATATGAGATTCACCTGTGAATATATTATATATAAGTATATATGTATATATATATTTATATATACATACATATATATATATACTCGATTAGCGTTATTTTGTTATATTTTTTCACGGTGATCAGTCCGCTGTGGTCCTTCTGGCAGCTCCGATCTATTTCACTTGTGTTTATCTTGTGCCCGGTGCACGCTCTGCATTTTTCAAAGTCGTATTGCACTCACAAAAAAGCACACGTCTTTCTTGAACTGTCTTAGAAAAGTAGAAGTTTGCAGACAGCTCACGAAGACTTTTTGTTCTCATTTTTTCATTTTACTTGGACGCGTGGAGTTTGAGCAGACTTGAATTTTTACAAGTTTTTTTTTTTTGGGTCTGTGGGTCGCAACTGGCTTATGAAAGTGATACTTTTAATTAGAATTTTAATCAACTCTTACCATGTCTTGTTTAACTGTTCTAGTTTTCTAACTGCTCTAGTCATTTTCCAAATATAGATCAGCTTTTCATCAATTGAGTTGTTTATTAGCAGTTTATCAGTTATTGTTGTTGAGCAGTTGTTTGCACTTTCAGAAGGCAGCTGTGTCCGATTTGAAAAAAAAAAAACTGTTTTAAAAATGTCAGTTTCCTCTCCTTGCACCCAGCCCAATTAATTTCTACCTAATTTTCTTGACCGATCTCTTTATGTTAATTAATTTTTGTAAATCATGTCTAATTCTCATGTTTATATTTTGGTTTTTAACTGTGATTTTGGTTTGATTAAGATGCATGCTGACGGTTCTGAGCGCCAGGGGCCCACGACGGACTCATATAATTTGTATTTTTGGAAATGTTAATTTTCATTGATTAATGTTAATGATCGTGGCACGGTGTGTTAGTTGGCGAGAGAAATGGCCGGGCGAGGTTGCTGCATGCTCAAAGTGCCGCCTTGTATTAGTGGTAACTAATTAATTCATCGCCCCTGATCGTCGGCACGTCGCTCGCACTTTTCCTCGATTAAGAAAACGAACGTGAGAACTACAAATAATATTCTTTACACATTATATACTAGTGCTTGTAAGGGTACATAGAGACGAGTAACGTTTATTTGTCGGCTTACTAACAAAACTCGACTTGCAGAATTCAATCACGTTATGCTTGTCCGTTTCACAGAGCCACTCTCTTTACTCAAAACCTGCTTTCAAAACAAAAATACAAAGAAAGTTTCTTTTCAAAAGAGAAATTTAAAAATAAATAAATAAACCGGAAAAGTAGAATGGCTCAGAAAGAAATCTGGATTTGTTAGAAAGGGTGGCTTGTAAGTGTCAAATTGAGCATGAGAATCCTTAGGATTTAGAAAAATTAATACTCTTGTGTACGTTGACGGTTATCAGCATTGTCTCTGGACTGAAAGCATCCGATTCCGAGGGGTTTCATCAAGGAAAATGTGAGTGTCGTTCACGTTGAAAGACATTCTTGGACGATTTACGTCGAATAGAAAAATTCACGATTGAATTAGCTTCGCATTTACTAATTAGTCACGTGCGTTAATTAGTTACCGCTGAGCGTGCAAGCACCGCCAGAAAATATTCACAATGTACTTTTACTGTAATTATTAAGCTCCCTGGGCAGCAACTGCGCCTTGTCTACTGTAAGACAATAACTAATCTTGCTGTCGTTGAGATCTTGGAACACCTTGCTTTTGTATATCAGACCTAGTTGAACAGCACTGGAACTACATAGGTGCATAATATCTGCACTGTTTTTAATAGCCTCTTTATTTCACTGAGTGGTCTTGAATCTGCACAATCTTGGAGAAGAGAATTGCACAAAAGAGAGTTAAAAAACTTTAGAAATAGAATAATTATAAATTCTAAAATGATTAAATTCCAAGAGTGTGCTTTTCAATTTAACCACCCGTTAATTAAAATCGAGAGACTAGGTTCCTCGTGAAGAAGAGTCTTGTATAGATACTTGTATCTAATTATGGATCTTCTCTTCTGACGAGGCAACTAGATGTTGATACTGTTGATAGTGACTTGCTAGTTTGACCATCGTTTTACTTGTACTTGGCGAGAGAAAGAGAAACACGTATATACACCTAATTACTGTTGCTTTAATCGTGGGTTATGCGACTGTGGTTCTAGTGCATCTGATTTTTGAGCCTCAGGCTGTATTTACTTCTATCTGTATGTCTTTTCATAATGACTAACCGATGATATCTCTTTCCATATTCCAACCTTTTTTAGAGCAATCACCATTTGTCTACATTTATCTTACCTACTGACGTTCCTGACAGAAAGCTAGATTTTTAGATTTAAATTAGTGATCTGGAAAGTGGAAATCACTTCGAGACACGCGGAATATTATTGAGGTTCTGATTTCTAGTAGTTGTTGATTAGCTGTTCACCCCTTTCTCACTAAAATATAATTTCATGGAGTCTTCAATACAGTTTCAAATCAGTTACAACCTGAAACATTTCTACACCCGCTTCTATTGAACTCAAAGCTTCATAGAAGCAGCTTAATATCTTGTGACGTCTTAAGGCTTCTGTCAAAGTCAAAACCCTCATGCTACATTCTAATCAATCATTTCGCTCCGCAATCAGACGGTCTGGTTGTGGGTTGTCAAAGTTAATTCCCGGAACAAATTTTCCCCTTTGTGAAACATTTTCCTAATCTTTTTGTTTCCTCTCCACCTCGGGGCCTAAAATATTTTACATTTTGCACTACACTTGGTCAAGCTTTTAAAGCTAAATTTGAATACACAGCATTTTAAGTCCTGCCATCTCTTTCTATGAAAACAAACGGGTTAAAAGCATCGTAATACGTGGTGACTCTAAAATCCCTAAAAGCTTACATGCAAAATTACCGTTACTCTCGGCAAAGGGGCTTAAAAAAGAACAAAAGAGAAATGAGTGCCTGACACCTGGTTTTTCAGGAGTTATAATTTCGTGTCGACACTTGTAATCCTTATCTTGTTTGACACTTGCTCAAATCACTTAGGCTGATCCGAGAGACTTGAAAGAATACTTCAACGTAGGAAACTATAAGCTGATTTCATTTTCAGTCTCGAGAGAGCGACAATTCTCTCAGGAACGTCTCAACTAAGTACCTCACACCCTTTCTTTTCGCCTCTTCCGTTCGATTCTTCCTCAGTATGAAATTGTATTCCATCTGCTCCTTCAATACTTTTTATTTCTCGCGCCCTTTACTCATTTACTCTACGAGTCTACGTCCACGCCCTCACTTCTACTCCTGAAGTTTTAATATACGAAACTCCGGGCATTGAAATCGTCTTTTCTGTCTCTGTTTACTCGTTTCGTTCCGACTGATGTACTTCTTTGCTCATTAAGGGACGCAATTCTTCCATCACGTTAGCGAAAAAGAAAGAATTGTAGACTGCTTAATATTTTTGTGATTTTCTTTTATTCTTGAAGAGGAAACAGTTTCTCTTCTCTTCTAAAAAAAAAAACAAATTAAGGGTTGAATTTCTAAATCAAACAATCTCCTTTCCGGTAATTAGAAATCAATTTTCCTTTAACCAATCTTCATTAAACTCGGTGTCCACAGTCTATTATCCACCACCTCGAGACTCAACTCTTAAGTCTAAACTACCCTTATTCGAGTTTGCCCATTGGGGGAATATTCAGTCAATGACGATCACTTCCCTCTCCAGGTGTAAATTGAATCGTATGGAATATTCACTTTTGATCGTGATTTGAAAATTTTTCCTCGATTCTTGACTCGGAGTCGATAAAAACATATTTTCGTATTCGGCATTGTAAGTTTTCATCGTATACATAAAGTACGGCGTGTCGGGAGTATTTCTATCGCCTTTTCCCTCTCATATCGCCTATCTCTCTCACTTTAGGAGCGACTGATACGAAAACTTTCTCCTGTCGAGAGGTTGGCACAGAGCTCTCGTCCCTGAGGGAGAAAGAGAAACGAAAAGAAAGAAAAAGGGTTGGGGGTTTTAGGCTCGGGGTGGGAGAGAGAGAGAGAAAAATAGTGAGAGTAAAGAGATGAAAGAGAGGGAGAGATGAGAGGTGAGAGTCTCTCTGGCCAAAGTAGGGGAGAGGGTGGTCCAGGGGTGGTGGATGCTGGCAGCATTTATTGATCGCTCCGAGCAACCCTGCCAGCAGCAACCCCTCCTTTGAAACTCACAACCCTCCTCAAACCTCGCATCCATCCCTAGAGCCGCGCAACCCCCTCGAACCCACCAACCCCAATATCCCTCAGCATCCCTCGTTCCGCAACCTTCGACCCATTCGCTCCTTCTCAAACGTCCAGAGACCATCTTTTCCACAAGAGTTTAATCATATTAGACACCTGAAGTTTCATCTTCATTAAAGGTTTTAGAAAATGTTGCTCTCCTATCTCATCACTTTTCCAGATTAGATAGTTTAAAGGAATTTAGAAATTGGAATTCATTCCGGTAAAATTTAAGGGTTTCGTTAAAATCTTAAAGTAAGTTTTGTTGCCACCCCTAAATATTACTCGATTGTGTTCAAAATTGATGAGCTTCTTTATTCAAGGTTGCTTAACAAAGTGGAAAGATGAGAGCAAATTTTTGATAATATGGACCACCTTCACAACCTCTTTATGATCTTCCACTCCTGCAGCTCGACCTGAATGCATTGCTGTGAGTGGTGCGAGTTGAGAATATATATTAAGCTCGCTACTACATTCCAAGCCTCGTCACTATTACCTCATGAGATGCGTTGCATTTGCCACATCCCATATTCCGGGAATCAGGAATCGAGGGGTTGAATATTTGAATATGTTACCGTTACTAAGCAAGAGTCTCGTTTTTTTTATTAAAGTGGATGATGACTACTTGTAATTTGGTAAACCTGAGTTTCAAGTAGTTGATTCAAGTAACTTCAAGTAACCTACACTCAAACGTGTAGGTTTGATATTTTTTTTTAAATTACGGGTTTAGACTTGAAGCTATTTAATTAAGTCAATGAAAAATCCGGATTTTACTGAGATTGGTTTTAAAATTATTTACTTTTGAGTTTAAATAATTTAATTAAATCCATCTTTTCTATCCAATCCTTCCATTGTTAACTCATTGTTTCAAGAGATTCACAACTGTTGTTGAATTTTGCAGAATACCCATTTTAAGTTCCATTGTCAACTGTGGTTAATGCACACTCCAGTGTCAGAATAAATTTCGCCAACAGTTCCTGCATTTTTAGTTGAATACTCGCATTCACTACTTTATATTCAGTCACTAGAAAATATTGAGAGCTAAAAAGTATGAGAGGGATTACAAATTTTTCAAGAACCATATGTACTTGAAAAGATTCATCGCATTTTTTCCCTCTATAATATCTTATGCTATCTAATCTTTCAATTAATTGTCTTAATTTTTTTCCATTCCTATATTACGTTTTATTATTAAAAAAAGAAAGTTGCTCTGAGAGAATTTCAATTAATTTCAATTCGAGGCTCAGGAAATCTGGATTTTGCATTTGATTAAACGTAATCATACTTCATTAGTACCACTAATCTCATTTTATCTCCAAACCCTTATATTTATATAATCCGACGGAATTTAAGACTCATGTGTATTAGGAAACTCCCTTATCTCGTAAAATCATGCTAGCTTAAAGTTTAATGATAAGTCTAACGAAATATCATTCCTAACTAGCGCTCGCTAAAATTGCGTTTCATCACAATGATACTCTCGAATTTAAATTGCAAGATGCAGATAAGTCTTGTTAATTTACAAAATTTAAATAAAATATCTGAGAGGAGGAATTATTGATTTCTAGCAGAATGTTAAATTTATGATAGAGCGCAGAGGTTCAAAGAAATGTTCCGTTGCCAGATGCTGTCAACAAAGGTTACCAGTTCTCTCGTTTGAAAAAATCCAGAACCTTTTTAATATTAAATCCTTATTCATGTTCGAGTATAAATATTGGAAAAACGTAGCCAACCTTTTACACGTTATATTTCGAGATTTGAACCTATCAATTCTACTTTTTCCCTGATGATATACAGTGTCTGTGAAATTTTCAAGCAATGTAAATCCAAGAAATGTATTTTTTCCCATTTTTTGTAAAGAAATCTTTTATTTGGTTTGATTTCATGGCACGATTTTAAGTTTTGAACGCTTTTTTGAATTGGAAATATCAGATTGATCAGTTTGATTTTATTAAAGACCATTTAGATTAGAATAAGTAAGTAGACTAAAAAATAAGACATTTTTGGATGAGCATTCTTTGGATGTATTTTGTGTGTCATCAGGCTAGCCAGAAAACTCAATTCTAAAACTGTAATATTGCAATATTATAGACTTGTAAGCTTCTACAATATTAGTAAATTGTAAATTGTGACGTCGAAAAGTGAATAATGTACCATCTCGTTCGCCAGACTAACTACCGGGCCATGAAAGATGAAAGTGTCAATATGTTGGAACGAGTTCACGAACGTTTTTGACAGGATACAGGTTACCAGCGATGCCCTGGAGTTGGTTAGGGGCTGCCGCGCCATCAGCAGCTGCAGCAGCCGCAGTTGCAGCAGCAGCGGTGACACCATCACCAGCAGCTGCACCCCTCGTCCTCGCGCCAAGAGCTGCGGCGAGACGGAGGTATAAACAATCTTAACCTTCTCAGACCCTTTTTTTTCTCGCTGTCAGTACTCGTCCAACTCTTTTCTTACGCTACAATGCTACATACTACAACCTCACTGTGAACCTCTACATGTTTTACACCTCTATTCCACTTTACTTAACAACTACCCTCTTATTCTTCTTATTATACTTCTTCTCGTTACACGTCCTTGTTCGCCAGACGCTCACGTGTAACACTTAACTCCACGCCCTAGCCCTACTTGCAAGAACCCTTGAGTTCTGTATTCTGTTAGCCTGCACGAAATATACACAGGTCTTGCATTCGTTTCACGTTAGTTGGTTGATGACACTGCAGACCTTTGTCAAAGGCACGCATTTGTTATGTACCATTCTCCAAGCTACCATTTTTCACTATACTTAATACTAGTTTCTAGTCACTCACCATCAGAAATATCCATGTCTCCCCTTTATGTTTGGAAGTTGTTTTTAATGTCTTTTCTGTGTGATTATAGACTGGAGGAAAAAATGACCATCTGGGGTGGAACGGAACCTTTGGCTGATGCAAATTGTTTGGAAACTTGATAAGTTTTAACTGTGGACAAAGATGATACACAAATGAGTTTGTAGCTTCAAAGCAGAAAAAGTTACAACTTCAGTTTCCAAAGCCACTGGGAAATTTCACCTCAAACTCATTTAGCCCTCTTTCCTACTTTTCTTTGAGAAACGCCATTTCGCATGAACTCCTGAAACCTCCACTTCTGTCTCCTAGATTCACTACTTGCAAAAATTAGTAAAGGAGCAAATGATGGTTTTTAACTGTTTGTTGTTAACACCTCTATTGGAATGTGCCTGTTGTTTTGCATCATCACACTAGATTATATCCTAATAAACTGACAGGAAACGAACAAACGTTTCTTATCCAGATTATCGAATACTCAAAGATAGTGATCTAACATTTCTGCAAACTTACTGTTACTGCTCAGTCTGTTCATGTTGGTGTCTCGTCTATCAAGGATTTCTTTACCGAAAAGTAACTCCAAAGATAAGTCTAACAAGTTCGTCGGATTTCGATCGAATCCTGAAGAGATACACTGGACAAATTCTTTTAATTTCGTAAGGTTTAAATTTAATATGTACATCTTGTCAATCAAATAAAAGTAAAAATGGTCCAGGAAATCTCTTCACGATTTTGTGTAGAAATTCGTAGACTCTGATTTTCAAATAGTCAAACAGCTCACCTCCATCAGATGCTCTGACAACGATGATGAAAGGTAGGCAGAACTCTTCCAGTTCACAGAAGTCATCGGTCTCGTAGACTACAAGAATTCTAAAGATTTCGAAACCTCCAAAGATTCGAGACTTTCCTCAGTCTTTAAAAAGAGTTCCTTTACTGTCTCTCTTTAAATTCCATTAGACTCATTCAAAAACTCTCTGCAAAAATATCCTGACACAACCAAAATCGAGGGAAGAATAATTCCAAAAAGAAAGCACATGGTTATCTTGCAAATCCTAGTTCTCATCAATCCCCTCAAGGACTCGATGCAGCTATTAGATTTGTTGTTGTCCACCTCATAGGCCACTTTCCAATTCCCCAGTTTGAAAACTTTTGTCGAGTAGTCGACCTGATTTTTCCAACCAAGATTTGAAGGCAAAAAAGTTTCGATAGAAGCAGAACTTTTGCTAGAACTACTCCTTAATCCAGATCTATCTTGTTTTTCTGCTTCGATTATTGTCACGACTGATTCCTCTGACGAACGAGAAGAAATCACTGGCTCTAAAAAATTTATCTTTTTCGGGGAGTACTTCGCCCTGAATGGATTCATTTTTAAGGGCCAGATGGCCTGCTCTGAGCTTGAACTTCCAGTATCACGTTTTTGGGCTATGTCTTGGAAATCTCTTTTTGGAAAGCTCCTTTTAGATGTGGATGGGCTGTCTTTGAATGAAATGACTGGTTTTTTTCTATATTCCTTGTAGGGTGGGTCTGTTTTCAATTCTTTGTCTGTCTCAATTTTTAATTTCTTGTTAGATTTCTCGATTTTTAATTCCTCATTGGACGAGTCATCTTCTACCTCCAGATTTGATGAGTTTGTTGGTGCAGACTTATCAGACATTTTGGTTCACTCCTAAAAATTCCGTTCCTTATAATCTGAGCTAGGGTTTCGATTTGTTTTGTGGGGTTGTTGATGCAATTTGGAAAACCGCTGCTGGTGGTGCTGCTGCTACTGCTGATGACGTTGGCGATTGTCCTGAATCAACAACTAGGAATCGACTGAGCTGAAAGAGAGTCTTCAGTAAATTACAAGGTAGGCCATTGTGGCATGTTTGTTATAGCTGCTGCATTGAGAGGAGTTTCTATTCAACGCGGACGAGTTGGAACAACCAGAGCAGCGTTCCCAACAAGTGCTGCACTTGCACTTGCTAGAAATCCAGGGCCACTTGCAGCAGCAGCAACGGCCCTGCACCCATTCGGACCTGCGTAAGTATAAACCACACAAAAAATCCCATCAACTTTAAAAATCATGAACATTCTGTGCCAAAATTCTTCGCAGTGATCTGGAGAAGAATTTTACTTGTTTTATTTATTAGATTGAATTTATTTTTACTGAGTTGGGTTTTAATCGAGAGCTGGGTTAAATGGAAGAATGATGCTCATGTCAGACTGATTCATTAATGATATAGAGCTGAGTTTTGTTTCCTGTTTCAGTTTCCCAGTGAACGTGTTTGATTACCAATTTAACAATGTGTACATAGATAATTGAGTTCGTTCGCCATACTCACTGCGCTGAGTTGCACGTGCTCGTTATATTGTGTCTGTCAAATTTATTGCACTTGCACGCTTCGCACTTAGTTTTTAACCTCTAACTCGTGAAAAGTACTTGAAATGAAGCTCAGAATTCGAAAGTGAAGTCGGCATTTAATGGAACAAGGAAACAGTGGAGCATCTACTTTTTTTTTTTTTAATTTGAAAAATATAATTTTGTGTTTCTAAATTTTTCATCATCAAGTTTTATACTGAGGGCAAACTATTAAATACTATTCTAATCACTTTTTGTTCTTTTATTAATCTTGGAAGGCTTTTTCCAAATCAAGTTCTATTTTTTACTTATTGAATATTATCCATATTGTCTTTGAAATTGCTGATTTCACTTTCCAAAGGGAAACTTGAGGAAACCTTTAAAATTTCAAACTGAAATTATGTAATTCTATTCTCTCAATTTGATTACAGCGTCTACTACGATCCCTTCCTAGCCGCACACGCAGCGACGCAAGATCCTAACTACAGGCTACAGGTGAGCTTCTATTTCCAATCCGAAAAGATAATTTCGATTCGATCACAGATTTGATTGTAGGATCGTGCTTTGTCTAAAGACTGAAGGAAAATTTTAAAGAATCTGTAAAGGATTTTGAAAAGAAGTTGGAATGAATTGAAAAAAATTTTCGTACAGTCATTTCGAATTGCACGTTCGTCCATTTGTAGCCTTGATCTTAATGAAATTAGAATTAAGTTTATTTATAAGAAAAAGGGACAAGTTACTAAAAGAAAATTTTTACCACTCGGGATCACAGCTAGAATGGCCGCAAGCAACAGCTGACGTTAGTTGACACGTTTTGACAGCCTTGCATAATGATACGATATGTCATACTTATCTCGCTAAATCGTCCTCCTTTGTCGCCTTTTAATGCTGTATGTATGCGAAATCATGGCGCATCCCAAAAAAAAGTAAAAGCACGCGGGCAATTATTTCAATTATTGGGATGAGCATGCAAGTAGCGCGGATTCGAGAAAACGGGCTTCCATTTTTTACACAGAACCGTATTTGGGTTTTTGGAAATTAAAATTAAATTTTTTTAAATTAACTTTTAAATTAGCATTTTACTTCGAAGGAGTTTTTTAAGTGCCAAATGGAAATTCGCATGCTTTAATTTCTATCTCTTAAAAATTCGAAGGTTTTTATATTTTTATTCGTAATTTTTCTTTTTTACATCTTGGTATTGACACCTTTTTAAGTTAACAATCTGGTAAATAAAATCAACTTCTATTCCTCTTCAAGAAACATTGATATAAAATTTTCAGATGTTCTCCATTTACGGTTCTGATTTCTGATTTTTATTAACAAACAAAATTTTCGTCGTCGTGTCAAGCATGCACGGTTCTTCTAAGTATTGACATTCTGGATATCAACTCGCACGGAATAAAAGATTCATCTTGAAACACGTACACGAAAAACATGAGAAGCTCAAAGAGAATGCATTTTCCTAAAGCAAAAAATGACAACATTTTTCTCTCTGGTCTACTAAAAATATAATTTAATCCTCAATCAATCGTGTGGAACTGCATTTAGTTTCCATATAAGATTTTAATTTCCGAATAAAATATTTCACAAGATTGCTTGAGGATTAAATTATTGCTCTTAGAATATTAAGATATAGGGAAAGACGCTTTGGAAAAGAGAACAAGCCCCGCGACATATATATTTTTTTTCTTTAAATTCACCCCTTTTTTGTTTAATTAAAATTAAGTATGTGGACGATAGAAAGGAATCAAAGCAAAAAAAAGATTGAGAAACCCTATTTTTTGTAATGAAAATTAGAGTAAAAAAATTAAATGAAACTACCCCGTCGTGACTTGATCGATTTGATCAAGGATGCCCCGAAAGGTTAAAAAAGAGACCCCGGAGTAGGTGGGCGGACTTTTTTCAGGAATGCCATTTGTGTTTCAGGCAAAAACGCCCGCTCTGGAGGTAGGAATTACGGTCTGCCTGTATTTACTTTCTTTCTCTGTTTTTAATCTCTGTTTATTATTACCTTGTATTTTTTTCAATAACTTTCCTAAAAAGTTAAAAACCTGTGTTTGTTGGCATCAACCGAGAGTATTTCTATAGATATTTTTTAAAAAGTTGACGTTAACCCTCTATCACGATGCGTTATTGCCTCCTGGCTAGCTTGTATTATATTTCCTGTATTCTACTGGATTCATCACAGAGCCAAGTCAGTAGCTTTACCAACGGGTTTTCTCTTCACGTTTTGCACGGGAATTTTTAGTAGCTAGCATATTATCGAAAAAGCACTCGGTGTTTAATGAGATTTAAATAATTTAGCTAAAGAAACATCTAATTTTTTGAATTTTTAAAATATTTTGTTGTTTTATTTGCTTGTTTTCTAAGGCTCTATATTTTTTGAAAATTGGACGTCAAGTTATAAGTTTGGAAAGGTTTTGAATTTGGAATGCTTTCAAATTAGGAAATATTTCATCTTTAGTTTCAAGATTGAGATCAAATTTGAGACATTATTAAATTTAGATGCTACCTGGTTTGAACACTTTGAAAATTGAATGCTTTAAAATTTTATTGTATTTGCTTGTAGATTTATTCTCTTTTTTCTTTACACTATTTTAAATTTGCTTTCATTATAAAATTTTTCAAGTTTTAAAGCTTTCTATTTGGAGAGCTTGAAAATTAGACGGTTTTCAATTTTGCATGCTATTAAATTTATTGGTTTCATATTAATTTTTCGATTAAAGGAAAAAATTTCATGGAACACCGATTGTAGAGAGGTTTAGTGTTTTTAAATGTTGCCTTGGAACTGGAACTGAAACTTCGGCCTTCGATGGGGAGTAGCTTTGGTTTTTTGCGCATCGTTTATTTTTTTTTTTTTCTGTAAATAATTTTCAGACTGAAAATTTAGAGTGCTTCCCTTGTTGACTCGTTGACCTGTATTTTTGTGATTGCTACTAAAAAGAAAGCAGATTACTGTCTTTTTTTGGGTATCAGTCGCGAAATACGATGTGTTTTAATATTGCATAGTTTTCGGTAGGTATATATCAGGCATGTTTTTTTATTAGTGCGAATATTACCTTTTTAGTGGGTATTTTAGAATGAAAATTAGGGTCTCTATCCACTGAAACATTTTAATTTAGTTTGACTTGAAAATAGTAAAAATAAACTGCCAAACACTTGGAAAAAAAATAAAACGGTGTAATTATCGTCTTGAGGGACAGTGGAATTTAAAATAAAGATGTGAAATACCTTCTGTCGACTCTTGAACGTGCAAGAAGCTCGGCGAAAGTCGTGGAAAGTTTTCAGTGACGAGGGTTGAACATTTTTCAACCGAGCGGGATAGTAAATGGGAAATTGTCAGTTTTAGAGGGTCTGTAAAAACTAGAAGCATTTATATCAGTCCGAACCCTCACTTTATTTAATTAAATAGTTTTTATATGATTTTTTTATATTTTTATTTTTTACGTTCTCATCTAATGAGAAGGTATTGTTCTTTATTGTTTTTATGTATAGAATAATCTAAATAGTTTTGAAGGTTTTCAAACCTGATTTATTTACTTTTTCTCGCATTTTCTCAATTTCTCGAAATTGTCGCATATAGGTAATTTCTTTAGTTTGCTTACAGCCTCATGGAATGATAAATTTACGAGCAAACTCTTGACAAATAAATTCGACGCTGTAAGCCAGTCATAATTCATCCAAGTCTTCATTCTGTTGGAAAACGTGGTAAAGTAATAGCTTCATCGACAATTTTTCGATTCTGCTGGCGTAGAATCCAAAGTCTCTCCCTTGATTGGTTCGTTGGACAAAATATCGCGTCAATCACAAGATCGATAAATTTTATTACTCGATTCACGACTAACTGACTGGATTACATACTTTGCAAGATAGAGATAAAATTGAAGCGTCGTTTTTTTTTAATGGTCGCAATGAAAATGTTTGATATGCTTTTGATCAAATAATCTGGGTGAGATTTGGAACCAACTTTAGATACTTTACAATAGTCTATGATTTTAAAGAATCAAAAAAAAAAGAAAAGAGGTTGTTTAAACTATAATTGTAGAGGTTTGCGGTTAGACATAAACACTGGTGCGATTCGAAAATGAGCGAAAAAAGGAGAAATGACCCGAGGCAGATGCTTCGACCCGACTTCGGTTTCCGTGGTTCTGGCTCTCTAGACTAAAGGCTCTTGAGTAAAAAGTAAATTAGCCAAGGAGCAAAAAAATTTCCCAGGTCCTTGGCCACCTCGGGATAGATTTCGCGAGTAAAAAGTCTGGGTTAAACTCTCAGAGAGCGTTAGAGGATCGCGTGTTCATTTCTGAAAAGGAACGATTCTGGGCAAAGCCACTTTTTATTAAAAAAGAGGATAGCCTCGGTTTTCTCCGATTTTTCTGATTCTAATTATGTACTACGTTTCAAATTAGCAGCTTTTCAAAAACTTTTTAAACGTGAGTTAACTTTCAAAATGAAAAACAAACATTCGCCTCTAATTGATTTAAAATTCAAAATATTTACGGCCAGCTAGTCACAAAATTTGTGGCTAGCTGGTCGCAAATATTGTATATATTGAATGTCAAGCATTCTTTTGTCGGCATATTTCAAAAGGTCGAGAAAGTTTATTTTCGAGATAGAAATTGAGGTCTTTCTTTGAAAATTTAGTTTTGTGGGCAAGTTTGGTTTCAACTTTCGGCAGAAGGCGGTGCTTGAGATTGATGAAAGTGGGTCTTCGGTAACGGGTTGTCGTATCTTGGTGGAAAACAGGGAGAATAACAAGGCAAAGTTTTTACCAGACAGTGGCGATTTTCAGGGCTGAAAACTTTCTGGCGCCGTTGAAAGCGTGTTTTGAACGACCAACGACCAAACGACCAAGCATGACCTGTCCCGCTCGATATTTACAGAACCGTGGATGTGAAATTATTGGACGTTCAGTTGATAATACTTGGCCCACGTCCATTCAAGTGCTGTTATCCGTCCCCTTCAGCACTTTGCAATTCTCATTTCCGCTTCCACAGTCGATCCAAGACCGATTGTAAACTCAAAGGTTCGACTTTATCGATTTTTTCTTGTCATTTGATGAATCTCTCCCTTTAGGAATTATGTTTGTTCGAGAAACAGAATTTTTCTAGACCTTACAGAGACCCTCTCAGGAGATGGTTACTGAAATGTCGATTTTCCACTCCCTGGTTTCAGAAGTTCTATTTTTATAACGGTATACTACTTTTTTTTAACGAGGAACAAGTTCACTCAACTTTGTTCAACGGTTCTTAAAACTTTATATATTCAATATTTGTAGTTTTAATTTGGGGCAAGTTTAAATTGAAGGCTTTTATTTTTAAAATTTTGGATATTCAAATTAAATATTTTATATTGATACAGAAATTGAATTTGTCAAACTTTCAGTTTAATATTAAATTTAATTAAGGATGCAAAGTGTTGTTAATAATAAAATTGGATGTATCCCGAATATTGGAAGAAGAGAAGGAGTTCAATTTTAATTGCTGACACCAATGAGCGATCGATGTCCCATATAAATGTCTCGCTTTTTTCAATGATGGATGGAAAACCTGTCGTATCAAAATGTCACGAAAATCTCAAACCCTTTTAGCTACAAATGAAAACGAATCGCTTCGAGATGCACGCTCAAAAGATCCAAGATTATCGCTAATAAAAAGCGAGTCTCCGATTTATCTTCATACACTAGAAAACGAAGATTTACTATAAAATGCTTGTTTTCCACCCACCATAAAGTAAGTTTCGATATCGCCTCGAAATGAAACTAAGAAAAACAACCATTTTCTCATTTCTATCCGTTGCTTAATTTTCAGTTTTTTAAAATATTTTTAAATCATTTATATTCGATTAGTAAAACAGGAATTTAACTCTGTTTCCAATAAATGAATCTAATTGGCGAGAGTTTTTAACAATTTCGTTAGGTTTTCCCCCACGAAACTACAAAAAAGCAAAGCAATCTAAAATTGCAAATTAACTTTCGAGGAATTAGCATGTAGAACTGGGAAAAAAAAAGAAGAGGGGGGTTGATCCCAATGGCACAATGTCGAGTTCGACGGAAGCGAGCAAACTCGAATCGTTTTTGGCTTAAACACTAGCGTAAGGACCTGAAATGCATTTAACTTTTATGTGGAATTAGTTATTCGGATTAGAAACTTCCTCGTTTCTTGCAAGTCATTTTGTAGAATTTTCAAGCCCATTCAGAGTCTATGTCTCAAAGTCCACCATAAATTTTAATAGATCTGAGAAGAAATACGATTAGATTTAGATATATAGGTTTAGAGAAAGCTTTTCAACTATTTTACAATTCAATGAAGACATGGAACAGACCACCGAATGCAAAATGTTAGCTTAATGCACATCGTACTCGAAAATTTCTATGTTTCGACCTTTTCTTTCTCCTGATACTTTTGTTCTTGCATTCAATTTTGTCACACAGACATTTCCTTTCTTGAGTTCAAAGAGTTATACCTGCACCTCGTTTTTTATTCAGATGTCTCTTTATGCATGAAATTTTCACATTACTTACCGAGCACTCGTTCTCTTTACTGACCGTCGTCATTCCGCCAAAGACATTATACACAGATGCATTAAATCAGATTTAACATTAGTTTAAAGTAGTTTCATTTACAAGGAAATTTTTCATCCTGGGAATGAAAATTTAATCATCGTATCTATGTATAATATCTTTGATTCAACCTTACATTTATTCATTTACCTGCTCCATGTATTCGTAGGCTGGATTCACGCTCTGGAAGAACCTCCTTTCCCTATCCTTTAAATAAGAAACTTCACGACAATCCCTGGACAATCAAAGAATTTTATTAAAATTAAATTGCCAATTCTCTTCTCTCTATTTTAATCTGAAT
>JAUEJJ010000046.1:5166501-5189587 GCA_032164275.1 Synergus coniferae
AATGCCATTTAATGCTTTTTCCGACCAGATATATCGAATACAATCAATGCATTTGAATGCCGTTGAATTTAATTCCGAAAAAAAAACGGAATTTGTTTGGATTTATAGGCATTAAAGTGTACAATTTTTTCAATACCATATAAACTACTTCAATGCTATTCTTTTTATAGGGATTTTATTTTTTATACCTGTTGATATGTCCATTCTTGATCCTCGAAAATGTATGCAATTTTTTCGGGATGAGAGGCAGCAAGACTTGAAAAAACTCTTGCCACCGTGAGTCTTCGAGTTTCCCACAACCATAGTTGCGCTATTATTTTTAGAAACCGGAAAGCTCCGCTAAAAGATAAACAAATTGGTATTTTTATTACATTTCTTTATCACTTTTTTCCATTAGGACTTGTAACGCTACTTTTTAATTTAGAATACAATTTAGTGGTTTGTTTAAAGTAGCCTACAAATGTTAATGAAATAATTCGAGGGGTCGCAATTAGGTATATAATTTCGAGGGTTTAAATGTGTGAGATATATATGATAACAAAGTATAATTAATAATAACTGAATTTTTGAAATTCAAGAATTCAAGAGAATTCAAGATATAATTCAAGTACATTATACTTGAAGGACTGTGATTAAAAGTGAATTACCGACCATTTCGAAATGATTTCATATGCAACATATGTATATGAACATTACACATAAACGAATGTTTTCAACTTTGATAATATCGAGGAACCCGTGACATCCTCTTCCCTCGTATTAAATTGGTTAATTCTAACGTAGTCAGGAGCGGAACTTAAGGGACAGTCAGTGAAATTTTTTCAAGAAAAAGAATTCACAGAATTCCATCTGAAAGTATTTCAATTATCAAAATTCAAAGCTGATATAAGAAAATAAACGATTGATAGTGTATTACCATTAGCATATGCCTTTTAATTTCAGGTCATTTATTGAATGTATCATAATTTATTCATAAAATTATTCTTTTTGACTATTTCTCCTGATGACCACATTTGCATGTGAAAGATATTTGACACCTGTGGTTAGAGTCATCCTGTATGCGTGCATGCATACAGTACCTCATGCAATGTTAATCAAACTAAATATCAGTGATATTTGATATATTATAATCTCCATTAGTACATATATTACTAAATATATTTATTTTACTTAACTTCAAGCATAATCATTAGCAGAGAACTAATGCATCAAGAGTACTTTTTTCTCGGTTTGATGCATCGTTCAGTTGAGATAAGATAAGATAAGCCAATTCAGTAGTTATTATTTTTTTTCCATTCTTTGTCCCTTACAAGTTCAATATGAAATTCTAATTCATTTTTTCATTAGAACTGGGAATTAATGAGATGCTATTCCGGTTTCCAGTTTTGATATAATATATTATTGATGCAGTAAATAAATTCTAGTTATTGACACGTGCTGCATTGTGTTTTCTACCACGTGTCATCAACTCGTTTTAAATTTAAACACACATCACGTCCCTTTAAAAGTGCGCAACAAAGGTATGCAGTGGATGAACATGCGTTCGCTCGTGTATATATTTATGTATAAATGTGTCACTGTCACTCTCACGCATACATTAAATTTTACATAATTACTTTTAATATTAATTCGGATACAAAAAAGTTTAATAAAACATTCTGCACCAGTTTTCTTGATATAGTTTAAACAAAAGTAAATATGCTACCTAATAATGCATAAAAGTAACGAAGTTCATTAACACTGTGAATGTAACTCACGTGAACTAAAAATAAAATTTTCACAAATCATTCTCTCCCAATAATTATTAGCATAATTTGCAGTAGACATGCTCATTCAATGAATGCAACATTTATTTGTTGAATGGATTCATTTTCAGGCAGAAAAATTACATTTGATTAGATTACACAATTAAATACTATTTGGTCCTTTTTTAAAAATGCTTCATGATCTAAAAAAAAATTTTTTGGGGAATTTTTGCCATCTGATCAATCAAAATTGATTAAAAATTAATTGGTTAAAAATGATTTCGCAAAAATGTATAGATTTTTATCAGATTTCGTCGGCTGTTTTCATCATGATTATTTCTACTGACCTGAAATGAATCGGGGTCAAGCGAAACGCATAATTTTATTGTGTTCTGATTCTATGAATTATGTAAAAGTTCGATTTATATTTTTAATTTTTTACGGATTACTTTTTAAGCTGAAAATTCGAAAAAGCATTTTTCGAGGAAAAAAACAGTTTTAAAGTTATTATTATCAAACAGAAATTTCAGGATTGTTCAAGATATCACGATTGTCTTGGTCAAGGCTTCAATGATCTGATATGACCTCAGTCCATAGAGATTGTGTACGAACGAGAACGAAGGGGAGACCAAAACAATATAATTGAGAAAGTGTCACCCCCCTTAACTTACTCAAGTATTCTTCATTAAGTCATAAATTAATTATATTATTTTATTGTCAACACCCATATAAAGAATGAGAAGAATAAAAAAAAATCATCTCCCCTTGCTAATATCAATTACATACAACACCAGCACACGCGTTGCTGATTTAATAAGCTATATAGTATATATATGTTCTATAAATTCTAGAAGTAATGGAGATAAAACATTACAGAGAATTAGCAGCCATTTAATAAATCAAATTTCCAAACATGATCGCAATCACAGAATCAATACGCCCTTAAATTGTCCAAACACAACATTTTTGATTGCATGAATATTCCGTAAATTGAAGTAAAATTTCGATTTAGCTTAGTTAGTCCAATTACTGTTTAGTGGACAAGTCATTGAAGCGTGCTTAATTGATAAATTGTCAACAATTATCAAGTGTCTTAGATTAATCCACAGTTTTAGACAATCTGCATTTTTTAAAAGGAATATTTTGAAACACGATGAGTACTTAAAAGTGGAACAAAGATGCGAAATAAAAGATGTACCAAAACTTTTGAACGTTCAAATGAACGAAATATTTTTTCCCAATTTTTTTTTTTTGTTTAGACATATTGTTCCACCCAAAAATAATAATAGACCATACAAGTTTCTTTCATACAGAATTACTTGAAATTCAAATAAATCAATATTTCAAAACTGTTTCTAACTTAAAATAAAGTCAACACAAAAATTCGTTCATTTGAATGTTCAGAACTTTTCAGTCATAACAAAAGCAGCAAAACTGTTGGCGGTCTTGAATAACAGTTACGTGAACAGGTACTGTTAGAAGAAATTAATTGCACAAATCCTGTCAGAAAGCTAAGCCGACTCAAAATCCACATGGAAAAATTGTCTAGTTTATTAAGCATTAATTGGAGTATAATGTGAATATTGATTAAAGAAGTGTCAAGAAATAGAAAAATAATTTATTAACTACATTTTTTGTTAGTGCTTCATTTTGCATTAGAGTATCAGAGAATATTAACAGGTCTTTTATGTTAATACACTTGTTGAGTGAAGTCATTATCAGGTGAGAAATTTCTTTACGACTTCTTTGATATTGATTTATATGTTTATACAATTGCAATATACATGAAATTGCTCGAATTTCATCAAAAAGTACTATAAAAAAAAAAACGATCAAAATTATCACGATAAATATTTGTATAAGATGATTATTATGTTTGTTTACATTTCTTCATTCCCTCACTGAAAAAAAAATTTTGCAACAAAGTATTGTTTTGTTAGCTGAAAAATATTTTCGTTGGTTTAACAAGCTTTAATGCTATACCACAAAAAATTGGATTGAGCCAACAAAAAAATTTGGTTGCAGAAATACCAACAAAATTATTTTGTTGTAAGGACCAAACCTTTTTTTCAGTGCTCCCTCAAATATAGCACATTAGATGTATTTTTACTTAAGTAGTGTCTCATACTTGCTACTAAATTTAGAAATGAAATATCATCCTCGACGATGATGATATAAACATAAAGATTCTGTAATTAATTTATGAATGAAAAATATGAAAACTTGGGATCTCCTCACGACAATAACTTAAACATTTCCTTTCTCTCCTTCAATTCCCACTGAACCCGCATTGGTTCACCAATTTAGATCAGCAATCTCAGCAAGTATATTATGAAACGCTTCCCGAGAGATAAACCTTAAAGTATTAATTTTGTCCTATACCCCTAAAGAATTATGCTTTATCCTACATCATTTTACTATTCAAATATCCATAAATAAAGACAATAATAAATGAAAACTCACAGGAGATCTCTGGGCAAAGTCTTATAGAGGATGTAGAAGAACCGCCATCGACTTCCGGTGAAGAAAAAAAGTCCAAGAAGGGCAGCAAGTAAGAAACAAACGATAGTTTGAAATTCTATCATCTCGCTAAGTGCGATTCCGCGCAGAATCGACACTAAACAAGAATTTTACGTTTCTTGATGAATCGCCAGGTCTTTGAAATGACGACTTTGGACGCGCGTTGAAAACGAGTTCAATAAATTAATGATGCGACACGATTCGTGACGACGCGCAGCATTCGAATAGTATAGCGACGACTGAATGACTGAAGCTTTGTATGTCTGAAACTCTGAACTCGACGTTCACATTGAAGGATATAAGACTATAAGAGTCGTCATCACCAGTGACCAGGGACGTTTTAATCTTGATGGCACCCGCGCTCTTCTTGCACGAAGGAAACGAGTAGAAAGGATAGACGTTTTCTTTCCACTTTGGAAAGTAATGTGCAATTTTTCCAATACCTTGGAATACATGGCCTTGATGTCAGCAAACGAGTTTATTCTGCGTGATAACTTTGATGACAATGATTTACACAAGAGATGAAAAAGAAATGAAAAAATCTACAAAAAATAAAAACACAAAAATAACCATAGACGCTAATACGGCAGTATTTTACATACAAGATGAGTTAGAATTGGTTGGAAACGCATTTTTTGCTGGGGCTGCTGTTGCTAATAGAATCCTTTAAAAGTTGTTAAAATCTCTTAAAATTTCTTGAAACCTCTCGAAATTCCTTAACATTTAAAAGCCCTTAAAATTATTAGAACCTGACTGACTTTTGAATGACTTGAAGTTGTAAACAGTTGTAAAAAGGAAGAGTTAACAATCGCACGCGTGTTGGTTTGCTATATATATGTATATGCATATTAGTTACAAGTTACAATATCCACGATTCCAGAACAATTATTGTTTTTTATTATTTATAATGTACGAATTACGAAGAAGATGGAAGGATCCAACTTTCCAACTCCTTTTACTTTAGCCGTTGGAGCAAGTCCTCTAAGAGTATTTTGGAAACAAGCAATTCACGTAATCTTACTTGGAATTGCAATTGGATTACTTGGAATGACACTTCTTCTTTTTATTCCAAATGAAAAAGTTCAAACATCTGTTCCCGATGAAAACAATGAGATAAATTTGCGAAGCTTTGTTATAGACAGATTTGATACTTTACTGAAACTGAATAACATCCTCTTATTTTCAAAAATGAGTTATTGGCGAGGAAATTGGGCAGCAGATAACCTTTTCGCTTACATGTCCACATGCAAATCTGATGTAAGCTTTTTATATTTTAATTTTGTTTTTCAATAACTCAAGTCTCTCAAATTTATATCTTTAAAAGAAAATTATTTTTAGCTAAGAATGCTGACTCTAGAAGGCGAAAATTACACAGAAGGTACAATAAGATACATCAGAGAAATCGATTTTTTTAATCCCCCATGTGCAACTTTAGTTATTGGATTTTCAAATTATGAAGCAATTGCATGGGAAATGGGTCTCAATCGCAAGTCAACTTTCTGGACGGAGCGTACTATTTTTGGTCAATATCGTCCAATCGATGTGAATATTAATGAGAAAGTAATAAATTTAATCAAAGATATAATAGTAAAAGCAGTAATAGAAAAAAATATGAAATATAATTTTCATTTTCATTTAGTTTCGTTCGAGGATAGGATATCCCCATATCTGTATGGGAAACAATTGTTTCGTAACGGCTGTTCCAAGAAAAGGAAATAATTTTCGAATATTCATCCGAGATAATCATGGAAGGGTGATCATTATTTCCGATAAACGTAATTTTCTGTAAGATTGATGCTTTACGAGTGAATTTATTGCATATCACATTGATCCTTTCGAAATTTCGAATTTTGCAGATTTTGTGGTGTGCAAGACACAAATACTGAAAATTATATAGTATTCGGAAGTGGACATGATAAACATCATCCGATCTTCCTCAGTGAAAAGAATATTTGTTTGTATGCTGTTATGATGTTACTAAAAATTACTTCTTTTTAACATTCACTTGAATATTTATACAGAAAAAGAAAATTCTTCATATTTTTCCCACTAAATTATTATTCCGCAAAATGAGTGTTATTTTAATTAATTTTATTTAAAAATTGTATAACAAATGAATATTTCAGATACGTTTGCTTTGATATGTCAGATGGAAAATTTAGTTATGAACACCCCTACGTACATCATAGCAAGTCTTATGGTGCCATTCTTATGAAGCCTAACGCATGTCACATCTCAAAACTATCATTACATCTGGTCAAAATTGATGAAGGTACTACTTTAAAAACAATCTGTCACAATTTACAGAGGATAATTTTATAAATTTAATTCCCGATTTGAATTATGTATCAATATTACTTTTGCATTTTATCGCGGTGAATTAAGAGAATTCCCTATTCATAAAAAAATTTGCAGAGGGCCTTCAAGCACAGAAGTTAACAAATAAAGAAACTGAAGTTCAATTACCGCAGGAGATTGACCCTCGGTCCTATTTTGTTGGATGTCAGTGGTTTGATGATTGGGCGACTGTAGCAATTACGAGTAGAAATTTTCAAACCACCTGGTACCTTTCCTGCATTTACCAAAGTAATAATTAGCCTTCTTTTATTTAAGAATTGATTAATTAGCGTACTTTTAATTTTCGATAAATTGAAACAGAACCAGGTGGAAAATGTAAATTGCTCTGGACAAAGGATTGGAGTGTAACCAAAGGCTACAGTGACATACTTTCAGTAGGATTCAATGATGGAGAAAAATTAATTACAGTGACGCCATCAGGTTTCAAAAAGCAAACTTCAAAAATCGTAATGATTGATAGGCAAAGTATGGATGAACATCCATTCACTCCAGACAATCTTTGGGTGACGGAACTCGTTCGATGGGACAGGGTCAGCAAGGTATAAAAATATCTCTAATTTGCATTCTGCTGCACAAAAATCAACACATTTTGGGTTCCCAGTGCAACATAAATAATTCTCAATTCAAATAATTCTATTTTAAAGTTATAAAAAGAGATTTATTTATATTGATGTCATAAAAAAATCAGATGGTTTACTACATAGCATCATCTATGGAAAGACCAGGTGAACGTCATCTTTATAGATCACGCCTTTCCGAAAAAATCGACAATAATATTCAATGCTTGACATGTGCAACGAGAAAATTAGCAAAAGAAAAAGGAAATTTGTCCCCAACATGCCATTATTCCTCAGTGAAATTTTCTCCAGGAGGAAGTTATTACTTATTGGATTGTCTTGATGATAGAGGAGGTAAGGTCACTTTTTGACAATATGAAAGTTTTCATCAAACTACTCACGCAATTTATCGATTTAAGATTTAGAAACGATGCCTAAGACGTTTATAGTATCAACCAAAAACAACAAAATAGTAAAACGATTAGATGAGCGTCTTCTTGAGAAGAAAACATTTAAATACCTCGTTAGAAAACATACACCCAATTTAAGATTTTTTGAATGTCCTATTGCTGATGGGAAATATTATGTGAGTCGAATTACGAATTACCGACTAGGAAATGTATTTATATTCCACCTTCTTATTTTTAAAATAAATGAAATATCTCGTTGAAACTTTGGGAAATGAAAAAGAATATATTAACCAACCGCTGTCTGGTCCCCTGGAGCTTGTATTTTGAATGAAAAAATTGTTTGTCATAAATATTCAAAAAATTTAAAATTTATGAAGAACAGTTTTTACATGCAAAATATAAGCTCCAGAGGATCAGACAGCGGTCGGCTAATATATGCTTTTTCATTTCCCAAAGTTTCAAGGAGATATTTCATTTATTTCAAAAATAGGAAAGTGGAATATAAATACATTGCCTGGTCGGTAATTGGTGATGCTATAGTTTTCCATTTGCCCTTAACAGGCAAGAATTAAACTTCTTTTGCCACATTCTTTTGATCCCACCACAAAATATTCCTTGATTATGGGAGTAGACTCACGAATTGGGTCTCAACAGGTTAATCGCAAGTGGAAATCTGATGCTGGTATGAATTCCCACCTTGTTAAATTTTTTCAACTCATTTATAAAAAACATTTTAATTTTTATTGCATTACGTGTTTTATTCTTTGTTAACAACAATAATTTCATAAAAAGGAACATATGCAGTAGTTCAAGAAAATTATATTTATGCTGTGGCTGATGTCAGAGGTTCTGGATATCAGGGATATGAATTTGAATCCGAACTCTATAAAAATATTGGAAATCCGGAAGTGGAAGACCTTTTACAAGTTATCCATTGGTTGCTAGCCAAACTCTCTTACATCGATTCTGAAAATATTTTTGTACAGGGGGAACAATATGGTGGAATGGTGGCTGTTTTGATGGCTTTGAAGGAACCAAATTTATTCAAAGCAGTAGCTGCTTACCATCCCCCTCTTTTTTGGGTTGGTACTACCGCCTTCTTTGCTGAAAGACTTCTCGGGCTTCCTACTTTGCAAGACAATTATTACGGGTAATATAATTATTTTTGATGATTAACATTAGTATGAATATGAAAATGAATATGAAAATAAATCTAATATTAAAGGTATGAAGTAAATAGTATTGGAGAGCGTGTCTACAGATATCGAGATATGAAAATTCTGATAGTGATGGATATGAGTACAAATAGTGGAGGTCATTCTCAGCAACTTTCTATGATGAGAGACAATATGAATGACGAACCATATCGCTTTAATTTTATGAATGTCAGTTATACATTAAAGCATTTTAATTCATTCTGATGTAATTGGTATTAATTTGAGCAATTCTTTCAAAATAGGTCATCGAACTTTGTTATGGAACTGTGATTGAAAGAGGACGCCATCGAATCGCATACTATCATATGATGTTTGATTACTTCAGGAAATTCAATCGAAAAAAGTGAGGCTCGTTTGTAATGAAAAATAAAGTTTGTATATTCGCAAAGACTTAGAGATACAGTATATATATATATATGTATATATAATCGAACAGCCTTTTTATGAAAGAAGGAATAATAAAAGATATTTATTATATTCAGAGGTAAATAATGAAATCTGCCATACCTTCGATCAGGAATACTTTACAATGATAGGCACTGAAACAAAAGAAAAATATTATACTTGTTTATACCTTGTTTATTATCAATATTATCAGTATGAAATTATAGTTTAGTCAAAACCTGAGAAAAGGTAAATTAGTTTCAGCATTGTGGATAGTAATATCCTGGCAAGTTAGAAATTAGAATAACTTTGGCTGGAGAAAAACATTTTCTGTAAAATAAATGAAAAAGGAAAGAAGTACCTTAAGAAAAATAAAAAATGAAAATACCTTGATTCCCTAAATCTATCTGCTATCTGAAGGCCAGGTAAATCACCACAACGTCTAGAACTGAAAATTGCATTTACCAATCTAACCACAATGTTGAGAAAAATATAAATCAATCGGAATTTAGGAGCTGCATTACTAAATAAAAAATCGTTTTATTTTTATTTTTAACTTGGAAAGGGGGGTGCGACCGACAGTGGGGTGTGTCCAAATAAAAAAAGGTCTTTATGTATTTGTCGACTGATTTCTTTAAAAAAAAAAAAAGAAATACCTTCCTACCTATGATACACAAAATGATTGTCACTGTAACTGCAATGATAACCATTCGAGATTTAACTTGTTGCATCCAGGCTCTTCGTTGAGCTTTTTTTGCAGCATCTCTAAATTCATTTCCCGCCATGTTCAGTCGTTCACTAGCTGCTTGCAGATCTTCCATTCTATCTCCCCTCTCTATCACCTTTTGTACATTGTCACGCATTACGTCTGTTACTTCCTTTATCTGGATTCTGACACTGAAATTAATATTTAAAGTGTTGAACCATAAGAATTAAATTAAAACTAAATTAAAAACAAGCCAAAATTTAACAAATTTCGGGTAATAATACCTTGAAATTTTTCCATCTACATGAACTTCTCCACTGGCTGAACTTGCACTTCTGGAAAAAAAAAGAATTTAAAAATGCGATACTTTAAATAGTTTAATTATCTGGGTACAAAATTGATGAAGCTCAATATAAAGTGAAACAAGATTTAACAACAACAATATTTACATAAATAGTTACATAACAACATAAACAAATAACAATGTTCATGCAACAACAAATCCCTTATTATATCCCACGTGCAACCTTCAGCATCCCAAACAATAATATTCTGAATTTCAGATCAATATTAAACTCACATATGTAACGTGTCTTCGTCCGTGTCGCTATCATGGTCCAAAAGAAACTCCTGAAGAATTAAAAAATAAATTAGTTTTCAGGTATACTTTACTTTTTTTTATTTAAGTACTATATTTATACTTTCAACAATCAAAATCTTGTTCATACCTTTTCTCCCTGCACTGCACTCCTCAGATCTTCTTTGGATAAACTGCGTCCAAATTTAGAGGGCAACATTTTAAATGTTTTAATTACAGTTGACTCACTGACGGTTTACATTAATTTGGCAAAATGCATATGGAATTTTTCGTTTATTTGGAATAACATATCCAAAAATATTGTTAATTTTAACTTGCCGCACTACATGATTACAAATAATGCGTAGCCATCTTTTTCAATCTCGACAATTTTAAGGCAGTTTCCGTATTCACCATTGGAGAAATTTTGAGAAATTTAAGGCGGTTCGAAAAAGATCCATAGGTGACACTAGCTAGCCTTAACGGCTTTATATTTTACGCATTTTACGATATAATAAAATTGTACTCTGATTGTACTAAAAGAGCTATTTTCATTATATTTTTTATTTATATTCATATAGCATCAATCATCAATCGTGGGCCGGAAACTATTAGTCGGCCATGAACCAGTAATTGACCAATTATTTTTTTAGTAATATTTTTTTGTTATTTTCATAGAAAAATAAATAAATGATTAAAAAATTTCATACTAAGGAAAAAAAGTAAATCAAACGGTATTGGAAACATTTATTTAAACATTTAAAAAGCACAGAATAAAAATATCAAAACGGCGGCACTGTAGAAAAAACTAGTCATATTTATATTTAAAAAAAACATTAACAATTACAAAAGAAAAATTTTAATTACATTATAATTAATTATATGTATGTTACAATTAATTAAAGGATAATTACAATTTCTTCTATGTAATTAGTAAATGAAAATGGTTAATTAACCATTTTTGCAACTCTGCGTGAAGAGGTGGCACACTTTAAAATCTTATGTAAAGATAAATTCAAATTTCGCGCGGAAAAGATACCAGGGCGCATGCGCAGTATCACCTCTTCGCTGATGGTCGATGGATATTGGATGCTATGTTGGATGTTGGATGATGAATGGTGGAGATGGTGGGTCAGGTCAGGAGGTTGTTGACCATGTTGACAGAGGGTGGGTGCAGCGGTGCAGGACGCAGGGGTGACGTGATTCTTTTCGTCCTTTTGCTTGCTATTGCCAAATTTGCTCAACTAAACGTCGAAAAATTACACTTTTTTAGTGTATGTTAGTGTAGTAATAAAGCTAAACAAATATCACGAAGAAGGAAGTTTTCCTTGAATAAGTCAGAATGGGTTCTGATCACACAAATAGGCGATGGAGTCATCTTCAAAAAGTTTTAGAAAGATCTGGACCGTTTTGCCGGCAAGATTTCGAGCCTTCTCCAGAAACCCTTCCTTTTTTGATGGAATGTTGTAAAGTTTTGGTTGTTGGAGCTGGTGGACTAGGCTGTGAATTGCTAAAGAATTTGTCTTTAATGGGCTTCAGGCAAATTCATGTCATCGACATGGACACAATCGATTTATCTAACCTCAACAGGTTATGTTTCCCAACTTTTATCACCCTCTTTTTTTATATAAAAATATTAATTTTTGCTACTAAATTCCTCGACTCTATAAGTTTTATTTATGAGAATTTTACACTTCAATATATTTTTAAACCTTTTTAGCGTATAAATAAAAATTATAATTTGTTATAGAATGTAAACTCCAACATAGTGTGAATCTAAACAATTTTGTACTTCTTTTTACAGACAGTTTCTATTTCGTCACAAAGACATCGGTGCCTCGAAGGCAGAAGTCGCTGCCAAGTTTATAAACAACAGAGTCACAGGATGCAATGTCATTCCGCACTTTTGCAAAATCCAAGAAAAGGATGAGTCATTCTACCGCCAATTCCACATCGTTGTTTGTGGTTTAGATTCAATCATCGCCAGAAGATGGATCAACGGCATGTTGATTTCTCTCTTAGTTTACGAAGATGGGGAATTGGATCAGAGTAGCGTTATTCCGATGGTCGACGGAGGCACAGAAGGTTTCAAAGGAAACGCCAGAGTCATTTTGCCGGGAATTACTGCCTGCATCGAATGCACTTTGGATCTTTATCCTCCACAAGTAATTATCAATCATTCATTTTACTGAGAGAATCGCAAAAATATGGTTAGATTTTCTTCACTATTAAAGAATAATGTAGGAAAAATTTTTTAATAATTATTTCTATTGTTCATTTAGGTCACGTATCCTCTTTGCACCATTGCAAATACTCCTCGCCTGCCAGAACACTGTATAGAGTATGTAAAAGTAATTCAGTGGCCTAAGGAAAATCCCTTCGATTCTCCCATCGACGGCGATGATCCTCAACACATCAATTGGATTTATGAAAAGTCTACAGAGAGAGCTACACAATTTAACATTCGGGGATTAACTTACAGACTCGTGCAAGGAGTTGTGAAGAACATCATCCCCGCAGTTGCTTCTACGAACGCTTCAATTGCGGCGACTTGCACGACGGAAGTTTTCAAACTTGCCACCAGCTGTAGTGCCTCCTTAAATAATTATATGGTATGTTTTCATCGACTATACAATAATTTTTAATGACTAAAAATGAAAAAAAAAACATTGTTTTTTCCAGGTACTTAATAATCTAGACGGCATTTATTCCTGGACTTATGAACCAGAAAAAAAGGAAGACTGCGTGGCCTGCAGTCAAATTCCCCGAGAAATCGAGATCAAATCCGCGAAAGCAAAACTGAAAGACTTGATCGAAATTCTCTGTGATAGACCAGACTTACGGATGAAGAATCCGGGTATTACGGCGATAATAAACGGAAAAAATAAAACTCTCTACATGCAGACAGTTGCGAGCATAGAAGAAAAAACTCGCGAAAATTTAACGAAGACTTTACTTGAATTAGGTTTAACCGAAGGTAGTGAGATCAACGTTGCTGATGTTACTACTCCTAACACAGTTGTATTCAAGTTGAAGTTCCTTCACACAGATGTGGAAATGTCCTAGCACTTAAATTAGCTTAAAGTTGTTCCGGTTTGACAAAGGTTGTACGCTGATTTATAGAAAATACTAACGCCTTTATTTTTTAAGAATTAAGTAAAAATAAGTAAACGATTGTAAATACTGTTCTATATTTCTGTATTTTCATCCTCGCTCCAATCAGAGATCATGGATCGTAGCAAACGCATTATCGATGAGTGATACATAATAAAATTCACGTTTTACTATAATAGAATTTGAATAATTTCACCTTAATTCAATTTTCTGGTGTACTGGACAGCGTGTCAAGTGTTACACGCAGCAAAACTCCTCTAGATTTAAAGAAAAAACTATTCCGAAGTTTCGATAGATATTTGTTAAGAAATCTGCTGTAAGTTACATGTTCTTGCTATGTTTTTATTTTTTAATTTTAGACTATACCTTCTTTCGTTAACATTTGAAAATGCATAATTTGAGTACAAAAAATATCTATAACAAATAGATTATGTAGCTTGCTTACGGAACTATTATTATATGTATTTTTTTCATGTTTGGTTCAAATACTCTAAATTCATTAATCATAATCATTCTAAATTATTGTTTACAAATCACATCTATAGTCAAAAAGATAATCGAAATTTTTATTATATATTGAGCACAAAAGTTGAAAGCAAAGTTTTTCTCTTATTTATATATAATTTAAAACAATGATACATGCTTATCCAGTGAAATTATTTCAAAGTATTCCTATATAAAAAATTAAAAAAAAAAAAAAATGGTAAGTAAATTATCATATGAAATGCAATAATATTATGCCTAACGAATGCTTGTATCATTCATTTTTTTGGCTCGGCTGACTCCCATGGTTACAAATGGAAGCAAAGATGATTCATAATCTTTTAATTTATTTTATTTTTTTATATTTTCAATATATGCAAATGTCCGTACCAAATTCTTGAAAATCATTATTTAATTTGTATCTAATAAAGAAAGTCATCAAAGCGGATTTTTTACCCAGTTTTTCAGAAAACATTTTTCAAAAGGTCGCTCAACTCCTTTTCCCAACCCTTCGAATGTTTTTATAGTTTTAAACGTTTTCGCGTGCAATTCTTTAAAAAGTTTCTTATAAAAAATGTTAAGTTTTCGCCACTGTGCATACTTTATTATACAATGGCACGAAGAAATAATGATTGATATATAACAAAAAAAATCTAATCAAATTTTATAAAAACCAATAACTGTTTTTTAAACTTTCGAAGGGCCGAAATGCAGAATATTCTTGAGAATTAAAAAAATGTTAACTCTTGGAGCTAGATAAATTAATTAGCCAGTGAAACGTGCCGAAGATCATTACTGATTGTACTTTTCATTGAATTGATTTACCTAGCAGTGGAGAGACTTTTACATATTAGATCTAAAAGTAAATAGGAAATATTTCAGTATAAAAAAGTTACATAAGCGATGATCAATGATTAGTTTGAAATCAGTAGAGAGGAAAAACTCAATACTTCTGCGAACACAAGTACACACAATACCAGACACAAGTGGCTTTGCAGAGATGATCGGAGATATTCGCAGCTCGACGGAATTACTTTCTTATAGGGAATCGCTTTGTCCAAGTGACTTTGCGCAATGTTCCGCGAAGGCATCCTGCATCACTCTTTGCATTGCTTTAGCTAATGATTGTGTTAGACTTTAGCGTCAACTTCCATTGTCTCAATTTTATCGCTCTCATAGACAGGCACTGATTCTCTGGTCTCTCCTATTGCCTTTTCCGCCTTCTTTTTCTTCTTCTTGGCGGACTTTGGGTTTGCAGAAGACTGAAGCAGAGACTAATTCCAAAATTATTAATAATGAGTAACTTTATCTTTTCCCAAGTGATTATGTTCATAAACAGCAATCCTAATATTAGTTTATCGTTTCACTTAGTAATTCAAAAGTTTTAAGTGAATCTATTCTCAAATTATTGCTATAATATAACTTAACATACCTTCAATTCGGGATCTTCTACAACGCATTCAGACTGATAACAATCCAAGTCAATTGGGCATCCAGTTATTTTATGTGGTCCGTTGGGCATTAACAGCACTGTGAACTTGAACTGTGCTGCGTACTCATTCGGCTTCTCATATAAAACTTGGAAAGGCTCAATCAGTCTGTGATTAACACATTCAACCACAGCCATCTTTGCCTTCTTCTCATCCTCAAAAGTGCGAAGATTAAATGGCATAAGACCATGTTTGTGAGTCACTTCAGAGTAAAACATGCGGGAGGCTTTTAGCTTCAGTTGATACGTTTCCTCGGTTTTCTTGTAAATGGTGACACGTGTGTCTTGTTCTCGACCTACGCCATCACCTGTACTTACTAAGACGTCCATAGCATAAACCTAAAACCAAAAGATAGATCGTTTTTCATTAACTCTAATCTATAATCTTTTTCTATTATAATATTTACATGTTTTTGAATTTGAAGTAATTGATAATTAGATGATTAGAATTTACCTCGTGAGTCTCAAGAGTGAATTTTTCGTGCTCTTTCTTCTGTGCATCATTTGGATTTTGAATTATGGTTTTTTCCCCATCGATTTTGAACTGCTTCAACTGATGACTCAACATTCCTTCAATAGGCTTGCACTTATAAGCTTCGCAGATTTTCTCTACAGTCCCTGTTATTGCATAAGTCTGAAAAGAATTTTGAGAACTCAGTTTTTACATTTCAAATCTTGCTCGTAAGCTAAAAATGACAATACCCTGTAATGAATATAGAGGAGTTTTTTATCAACCTGAGTTGAAAGATTTTTCTGCAACTCTACTGATTTCAGAATTTTACTATATCCTTTCATTTAAATACATCAATAACAGTAAAGATAATTATAGAAATAAAAATGCCTTTCTCACCTCAGTGCCTGGCTTAAGAAGCCTGAGTGCAGCTTGAGAAGCAAAATGCGCGGCTAAAATAACGTCCGCTTTTCTTCCAGTGACCTTTTTTTCAGGCGAAGAACCGATTACAAACGTATGTGCTACTACCGCAATAAATCCATCGACATGTGCTCCAAGATCACTGTAAAATATAGTAGATTAAATAGAAATTAATAAAGAAAATATATTAAATACAATAAGTTAGGCATACATTTTGCCAATTTTTTACGAGTAAAGTAGAAAATAATTTACACTTTGACCATGTCGTCTTCTTTAAGAATAAGATCCGGTTCACTGGCGATTGGGGAGAAGTGGCATATACAGTTGTTGACCGATATACACGTGGGAAAAGCTACTCCTTTCTTTAATTCCTTTTCTTTTTTAAAGACTTTACTTGTCTCTTCCAAGAGTAACTTATCACCGTACTCGCAAGCCTCTCTCACCGATGCACCAGCGACGCATTTTTCCAAGACTTGCTTTAAAACTCCTAAGAAATAAAAATAAAATTTTTAATTTCATTTTACACAAATAAGAAGTGCAGTGCAAAAAAATTACAAATCTTGTTATTTATTGATTGAATTATCAATTTAAAGAGTATTATATATTTTTTAGTGTTTTATATTTCAGACATCGTTCACGTTTGTAAATAAAAACTATTACAATAAATAGATAACCAAAAAAGTCCTAAATCATCTAAATTTCCCACTTTATGAATTTTATATCCGATTCACCTTGAAAATGAGGTAACAGGTTACATCAGGTAAAATTCTTCACATGCTAAAACCCAAAAAAAGTCCACGAAAATCATCATCAATAATCTACAAGTCGTATCCCAGCAAACTAAATTTAAAAATATAAATATATCTTACAAATTTCTGAATTAACAATAATTTTTTAATATTACATATTTTTAACCTATAAATTATAATAAAAAAAAGATTGAGATTTCGAAGAAGGAAGCACACCACTAAAAAAAGATCTCGGAAAAAGGCAACAAATGAGATTGATTCTGAAAAATAAGTATTTAGGAAGCGGAAATTCGCGAGAGTAAAAGCTAGAATATTTTCAAGGGAACTCGCAAAGTTTTTGAGCCACGCAGGCTCGAATTTTCATAAAAATAAGAGGCAAGCCTGAACACAAAAGCGGAAATAAAAAGTGGCGAAATGCGAAGAAAAAATCTAGAAATGTTATTGTGAATAAAATATTCGAGGGTTTTAGGAGTTTTTGAAGTAAAAGAATTAATTATAATCGGAGCACGCCAACCCACATGGTAGGAGCGCCCGGCATTGGCGGGTCATATGGTCATTGCATGTGGTCGCGTGGAAAATACAAGGAAATTAAAAGGATGCGGGAAAGCATTAGAGATAAACGATTAATCGTTTTCTTACGGTTTACAATCTCTCCAGCCATTTTATACTTGGTGACAACCAAGTCTTCGGCGATGGTTTTCTCCTCGTCTTTGTCCGCCATGTTTTCAGCACTACTAACACAGTAACACTGACTAACACACGTGCACTAGACTAGAGAATTCATGTGATATGCATCATACAGTACATACAGGTACATACATATGTATGTTATAACAAAGGTTATAATAACGAAATGTAGAGGCGCTGCGTCGTTTTAAGCGGGAAAAATCCATCGTCCAAATTTCCTTTATTTACTTTAAAATTATTTCAACAAAATAGATATTTAAAGAAAATTTACTTTTTTTTTTACCTCTATTTAAAGTATGGAACATAACAGTCTTCTTTAGAAAAAAACTAATAAACATATAGATCAAGCAAAGAAAATAATTCTTATTGTTACATAGAATTTATTTATATACATAATCTACAGAAAAATATCTAGCAATGCTAAAACAACCCACATAATTTAGATACTGGATTTCACACTCTCAAAAGCCTCCTTAATAGCTGGAATCTCCAAAATCTTATTGACTCCATTCTTAGAATGAGTAGGCAGTTGGGAAATAAATTTCATACTGACGAGCACACCCTTATTCCAAGAATTTCTCACAAGATCTGAAATATCTGTTGTACTAGGCAGGTCTGGGATCTAAAAAATTCGTATATAAAAACTTGAAATATTAAAAAAAATTTTTTAACGAAGTGTCTAAAAACGCCCGGCTACACTACACTGTCAGTACTGTTAGTATCCGGACAAATTTATTCAAAATATATCGTCCGGCTACAGCAAAGATGAATTTCTCGAAGATAATTTGTCCCTTTCCCTTTACCATTTTACTCTATACCTTATCTCCCCCCTTCACCATTATTTCTGTTTACCATTTTCGCCTTTACCATTTTATCTTTACCATATCTTCCCCCTTCACCATGATTTTCATTTACCATTTTGCTTTACCATATCTTGCCCCTTTACCATGATTTTCGTTTAGCATTTCCCTTTTTATGAAAGTCAATGTAACAAATTCTGCTATAATAGCCGGACGAATTATCTTGGAGAAATTCGTCCTGATACTGGGTACTCTCTGCTGTCAAATTATATTGGAGACATTCATCCAGATACTGGCACTTCGCTGTAGCCGGACGATTTATTTGGAATAAATTCGTCCGGATACTGACTCTCTGCTGTAAACGGACGATTTATTTTAAATAAATTCGTCCAGACACTGGCAGTGTAGTGTAGCCGGATGAATTAGTTTGGTCAAAAACATCCGTCTAGCCGGACGTGTAGACGCGTCTAATTTTAAATCTTAAGAAACTGGCAAAAAAAGTTACTTTGTGTACCTCGTTTATAACCTCTTTTGGTACGTTTTCTTTCACAAGAGGTGCTACCTGATTGTAAACCTTTCCATAGAGTTTGATACTGTCTTCGGATTTTGACCAGAGACCTTCCTGGACGGTAAAATAAACCAAGCCACCAGCTACGGATGTTTTGAGGACGAATCTATAAAAATAACCTCATTTTATTCAAAGTTTCGCGAAAAAGAGAAATCGCATGCAAATACCGTTTTAATTCCACTTTTTTCTTTTTCAGATATGGTACTAACCGCAGCCACCCCATTTTTTTATAAATTACTTTTAATTACAGATCTCAAATTGTAATAAATCCGGAAAATTGAAATAAATCGTCTTCTGGTTTTCTTACTGATGTCAACTTTGTTAAATTCAATTGATTTTATCGTGTTTTGACTAACAGTGAAACAGTTGACTATTTGACTATCACTGTCTTTTTCGTTTCGAAATACGTGAAAATTAAGGTCATCAATAACATTTGCCTTTAAGATATAGACAAGTTATAATAGTGATTTGATTTTGAAACCTTCCAAATTAAACAAAGTATTTCAAGCTACCGAGATTCTCAATATTCCAAATTAAACAAATTTTAAATCCAAGGCGTATGACTTTTGAAAATTTCAAAATTTGCGCCGAAATCGTTCCTATGCGCGAATCGCGAGAATAGGTATAGCAGTTTACTGACTCACGTGGTGAATGTCACACACGAATCCTGAAAATGGCGTCGCATATAGGGCGTATGATGTAGAGTGACATTTATCCGGTTTTCTAAGCTTCATTCCGAAAAAATTTGTGTGCTTTCCACTTTTCCAGACATTTAGGAACAGGTAAATGCATTTCTACTTGTAAATAAAACGAGTCAATAATGTTATAAATAAATTAGTTGTAGCGTTAGTTGCTAAGAGCTACTTTGGTCCAAGTTCATGTCGTGTCTTGCATTATGAATACTAATTGGTTATTCTAATCCTTAGCTGTCATTCGAGAATAATTTGTAGGGATAATTACGGGCAATCGGGGTTACCGTCATAAAATTATTTGCCAATAATTGTTTCGCCGGCTTATGAAGAAGCAAATTGATTTTCAGGTGCAGTAGAACGTAGGCGGAATAATAGAATAAGAATAATCAATATTAGTGTAGGACACATACACCTGATTTAGCTTTGCGAAAAGACTTTAAAATAGGTTTTGAGTTTCCTTTCTGGGATTATACGAGTGCCTATAAATACATTGGCGCAATACTTATTATTTTAATTTAGATTCGCAATTTAAAAAGTCATTATATTTTTTAATTTGTATCTATTAATCCACTTGTTTGGATACTTATATTTTTGTTTCGCTTTTGAAAAGTAAATCTTGAAATATATATAGCTATAAATTTAAATTGACAGTATTTAATAGATGAAAATATATTTACAAATTTGAATATTTTTACACAGAATTTGTATAATGACAAAGTTCTCTTGTTCTTTTTCAGTACTAAATTATCAAAATGATGTCCGACCGAAAGGCGGAATTGGAAAGAAAAAAGGCGAAACTCCAGGCGATCAGAGAAGAAAAGGAGAGGCGCCGAAGAGAAAAGGAGCAGAAAGATGTAAGTTTCTTTTTAAAGATTATAATCAATAAAATTCTCATTTACTATTCAAAATTATCTATTAAAAAAACGATTTTTTCCTTTCTTAGGTCGAAGAAGCAACAGTTCGTGCAGCCGGACCGGACAAAGATCACCGGAAAGAACTGGATGCCATGCTTTCGTCCCTCGGAGTGGCGCCCGTTTCAGGTAATTAATCTTTACTTTGTAAAATTACACGTTGAACTTCATAAAAAAAATGTTTTTCAGACGTTTTATCTAGTCTATCTAGTATGAACTCCTCCACGCCAGAACAAAGTAACAACGCAACTCCTGAAGTTAGCCTGCAGCCATCTAGTATTAATTCCGCTCAAAGGTAATCTTTTTTTTTTTAGATATTTAAAATTTATAAACCTGTATTAAGAGTTAAAGTTCGTCTCAGAGATCTTTCTTAAACTTATAACTTTAAGCTGATTGAAGGTTCTTTACTAAATCAAAATGTTAATCATATTGAGTTAACAAATGATAATTTTGCCAGCAGTGCAAGTCGCAAGAAGAACCGAGAACTCACTGTCGTCTCTGTGGCCCACACAAACATTCCCCCAAAAGAACCAGTAGTTTATAGTAAACAAACTCAGACGGCTCAGGTTGCTCATGCTTCCCATGACGGTGAGTGTTGTTCCAAGTTCTTAACATTTTTTACTGCATCGTATCATTTTGTAATATCTTAATTATCATGATTCTTTTGATAGTGATCAAATTTTTTACAATTATATGATAATCGCACACATTCGGAAAATAACTTTGACGTTCAAAGACACGTATGTTTAATTTTATAAGCAGCGATTCTAATTTCGGTAAATTTTTCAAGAGCTCCAAGCCTTGCATAAGGGAATTTTCAATTAAAAATCAAAAGGTATGAAGTTTATTTGTAAATTGTGAATTTGATTTATTTAAGAACTGAAAAGCATTTTTTTTTAATGATCGAATCGCTGCTTCGGGAGAGGCAATACGACAATGTATGTAAAATGAAAATGATGGTAAAGTGGGTGGAGTAGAAACTGAATCCTTATCAAAAACGATTTCAACTTTAATGAATGCATATATTTTGTTTTTAATGTTCTAACCACTGCAACGTTGATCGTTAAGTGACTAATCAAGTTGTCACTTTCCTTAAGAAAATTTTCCATTTAATTCAATTGCTCTGATTGTGTTATATAACTATTTTTAACCGGCGAGGAAACTTACATATTCGCACATTACTTTTTAAGCGTTTACTGAACACTGACTCCCACAATAACAGTTACCATTCCGTTAAGCCTTGTCTTTTTTGTCCTTTCTTTTTTCTTTGCGAAGAAGATATCCATTTTCATTTGAAAAACTGCAAATATTCTATTGGTTTCACCCTTTTATTTATTTTTAATTTTTCATAGAACATTTCCTTTAAATTCTAAGCTAAAGTTTGCATTTTCAGCCTGGAAAGAGTTGCTTTTTAATTTCCGAACCTCAACTACAAGGCTTAACAAATAATAAATTATCTATTTAACGAATTAATACAAATTTAGAGCTCAAAATAATTTTACGTATGTATCTAAATGCATATATATTATTCGTATTTAATTAATTATTTATTTATTTAATGCTGGAGATTAAAGACAAATAATAAGAATCAAAACTGATTCTCAGTCTAAAAACTTCAGGCGTCACAATACCTCACACATGTTTTCACCTGCATTATGTTTTCGTCCTCCCTTTATACGTTTTCTTGTTTCTATGTACTGCAATTGTTTTCTGGACTACTAACTTTGGTTTGGTATCACAATAATTTAATAATGGTGTTGGGTATTTGTTAATCAAGATATATGTATAGTTGTAAAATAGAAACTAATTTCTTTCAAGCTCTAACTAACATAAAACGAGCACCTTTCAACAGTTGCGTAAAAAGGGGGAATTGATTTTTTGCTGAATTTCATTTGTGTTAAGTTTTTTTTATAACAAATCTAACTAATCACGATAATAATTTTAACAAGTGATGATGCACAAAAAATAAATTATCAAGGTACAACTTTGTTATTTTAATCTTTTGATTTATTAAAAAAAAAATCCGGGGACACTAAAATTTGAAATTACGTATTATATTTTATATTTATTTTGTCTGTTTTTCTTTAATAATTGAGGAATGAGTCTGACTGTTTATTTTCAAATCTATCAAAACGAATGTTGACCACCTACTTTACTAGAAATTTTTAAAGGAAATTTTGATGGGTTTTAAATGGAATTTTCATATTAAAAATTATAAGTCGTCGAATGGGTTTATATAATTTTCCCT
>JAUEJJ010000046.1:5189687-5207234 GCA_032164275.1 Synergus coniferae
GAAATTTTGATGGGTTTTAAATGGAATTTTCATATTAAAAATTATAAGTCGTCGAATGGGTTTATATAATTTTCCCTTGTCTTGCGTCACAATCGATCAAATCTACTGGTGTTGGACACAAGGATTGTCCGCCTCCTCTTCCGCGTACACCATCTCCTCCTGTTCAACATCAACACCAACTCATTCTTGCTCCGCAGGCTACTTTGAGACTGACTGGTGGCGTCCCAGGAAAGGTGGGTCTGCACCAAACTACCTATGTATGTTCTGTCTACTTTTTACCTTTCTGTAACTATTACGATAACAATGTCATAGTAGTAGGTACGTGAGTTTCGTCCTTGAATTTAGGGGATGAGGAGTTCAGTCTGGACACATTTTCTTCCCCAGCTTCCCTTTTTATACCCTGCTTGGTCGATTTTTGAACTAATACTTAACATTATAATTTTTCAATTTATGCTTAAATCCTTTAAGTAATTCTAGAGAGTTATGAAACTTATGAGACATTATTCAAAGAGCCAGATTTGAACCTGCAACCCTTAAATATATTTACTAACACCTAAAAAATAAGCAGGCGAAATAGTCAATTCATAATTTTGGAAACGGTGAAATGACTATATATTAAAATAGAGACTAAAGATTCAAGATGGTGTGTTAAATTTGAATTGATTTAAATTTGAATTTATAAGACTTTTCTGCTTAAACAAATACTAAAAATAAATTAACATAAAAATATCTTTTTAGTCTCGGTTTTAATAATCAATAAGATAAAGGTTTCAAAATTTAAGAAATTACTATTCTTGCTTTGTATGTTATCAATACGCCTTTGGTATTAACAGGGTCGCTGTAGAATATCGAAAACTGAATTGAAAATTGGAAAAAGTATTTTTAGGATAGTCGGGAAGTATGTAGTTGTAAAAAAAGTTAAAGTATTTGGGAAAAAAGTTAGTTGGGACGAAAATTTTGTTGGCAATAGACGAGAATTTTAAAAATTACATAATATCAAAAATACATTTTTGGTAAAATCTAAGAAGGGAGAAATTAATTTTTTACGGTTGCCCTGGTCTACATAAATTATCCGAAAAAACGCTTCTTCAACGTACAATTTCAATTCGAAGAAACGCTTGCATATGGGAAATCGCTTTTGCGCTTTAAATAGTTTAGAAAAATGGATACTAATAAAACAGCTTTTAAAAATGTAAAGTTTGTCTCTAAAGTCGAAAAGACTTTATCAAAATCTTTCTATTATTAGTTATTCTTGAAAATTGCTACAAAATAATCCTAAAATTTGGTATTTTAAGATTTTGAAAGATTCATCAAAGGAGTAACTAGGGGGGTGAGCATAAGTGTGACAAGGCATGTACGTGAGATATTGTGCTCTATGTAACTTTATCACTTTTTATCATTTTACTATGTAAGTTACATAGAGTGCACGTGATTAGGTAGAAATTCTAGACATACTATTGAATATGTACGTTTCCTCTGATGCATAGGTCACATTTCATCACAACATGATAGCAATATTAATTGTTTACACCTCCCTACATTCAGTGTATATGTAAAATAATTATATTATTAATTTCACCATACTTAAACAAATTTTAGTATAGTCCAAAGCAATATACTTTAAAATAATTTCAGTATATGTAAAAATTATTAATTCTTTTCCAACACTCTTTTATTTTCTTCCTTTTATTTAATAAACTCTATCCATCCCTTAATCATCAAAACGAATTTTTTTTTTATCAAATGTGAAAGTATAAAACTACAATTAGAAACTAATGCATATTTAACTTTTCTTATTTGTAAAAATTTCATCAATCCTGAGTGTAGAGAGGTAATTTAGTGTAAAATATTTATATCGAATTATAACTAAGTGCGATTTTTTCCCTCCCCTCTTCAGCTCATGCATTCGACTATTACGGTAAGTTATAATTTCTCTTGGTTTCCACCAAAATTTAGGATCGTTTAATATTATTTTATATCGACTTAGGCTTCCAAGTTTCCAAATTTTTACATTTAGATCAAAGCTCACCATTTTCTAAGGGTTTAAAGAGAAAATAAATTTTCTATTTTAAAAATATATAAATTTTTTTAACTTGGAAAATATTTAGAAATTAAAATAGGTTTGCACCAATGATTGGAATTAATTCCATTTTGCACAGAAATATTACTAGTCAATTTTGTTGAATATCAAATTTAATACCTAAACTTCTGATACTTTCGTAGTATAAACGAAATATTCATGTAGAGTTTAGATTTAGAAATTTCGCGAGAGGAGCTACCAAAGTCAAAATAGATTTTAGAAAATAATTTCAACTAGAATTTAAAAAAAACGAGAGACAATTTGAAGAGACTCTCCACCCAATTTCTATAAAACAACTGTGTTGCTTTTTTACTCTTGGGCTCTGTCATTTTACATTTTTTTTAATTCTCCTTTGTTTGGTTGATTTTTCATCCTCATTTTCTCATGTTTACTATTCTATTGCAATTCTTCCAACACGTCCTTAAACGCATCTGGAAACAGGGAACTCAGATCATAAGTATGTTCAAATTACAAATCTTAACACATTTGCATTCAGAATGTTTCAGTATTTACAAAATTAAATCAACAAGATCTTATTAAGGTAATCTGTTTAAAGTGGAAATCTTCTAAAAGGAAGTTTACCAACTGGAAATCAAACGAGACAGGAGCAAAGGAATGTCTACAAAATTGTAATTACTTTTTCAAAAATCGTAATTTATTCGAAAAATCACTTATATCCACATATTTGGTTTCAAATGTCTCGTAGACAAATATCCATTGGCAAATCTTGTCACATCTTAACGCACCTTCCAGAGTTCTCAAAATGGTGATATGGTGGAAAATTAAATTAAGGGCAAGTAATAAAAGGGCAAAGAAATTTCAGGTGTTGGGATTAACAAAATTTCTCCTTAGGCTTGAATGTTTTAACTCCTATGGTTTTTGTAAATATTAAATTGGTGTTAAGTGAAATCCCTAATTATTGTCAATTCTAATACTGGCTTACCATTCAGCAAACTTGGAAAGATGATACGAGAGGTATTCTGATTGCTGAGTGCATTATTCAATATTTTACAGATTGAATGATGAAAAATTAATATTTCAAGAATTTTACCAGATGCCAGAGTTTCATGAATCCTTTTCGCTTGTCTCCTTTTTTTTTGTTATCACGTATGCTTTCCAAAAAAATCCTCCAAAGTTCAAAGACTGAGCCTTCGAAAGAACGCGAGCTTTGAGAAAAAAAATCAAAAGAAAAAAAAATATCCAAATAATTGGACAATTTGTTGTAAGCAAGGATAATAATTTTTTTTTAATTGCAGTCAAGTTGAAGTATAGGAACAAATTTGCAATAATGGTGGAGAGGAGAGTTTGTTTCGCCAAAGCTTATTAACCGATATCTTGGAGTTTGCTATGAGCTGACTTTTTTTGGGGTGAAAATGCAAATTGCTTTACAGGGGAAACGTTCTGCACGTAGTTAGATATTTAGCACTGATTAGACGACTTTGCTATTCCAATTTCTCTAGCTAACTATTGATGCACTTCAAATTAATTAAAATATAAATATATTGAATTATTCTTGTGTAAAAATAATAATTACAAATTTTTAAATCAAAAGTTTTGGTTATTTTTGAACTTGAATATTATTGAATAGAAGTTAAATATTTTGATTGAGAAGAATTCATTGACTCAAATTTTCACCATATTTTAATAACGTTTCCTTATATTCGAATCTGATTCAATTTCCTTAAATTCTGTTTTTTTTTTTTTTTTTAATTGTGTACATCAATAGTTTTCGTTAGAAGATTTGGACGATTTGAGAAATAATTTTAAAAAAACTTATCGAAATTTTCTTTTCCTTCCTTCAAGACGAGTACAATCTAAATCCTGGTTTAGAATGGGAGGACGAGTTCACAGGTAGGTGACCTAATCTGGCCTTGATTCACATAGCATAGCAATTTACAACCTTTACTCTAATTTCTATTCTCTGAGTACAAATTTGTATAAATTCTGTAGATGCATTGAGATTCGTAGACAAATTTCGTAAATGATATTCGATTTTCTCTAGTAGAAAAAAAAAATTACTGCACAAAGGTCACGTAGAAAATAGAAAGAGAGAATGAAATAGACCAAATGGAAAGATCTTTGTATCTAAACATTTCTAGAATGCTTTTTAATTAGCTTTTCGTTTTTCTTAGTTTAATTTTACTTTTAATGGTGCATGAGGCTCAGGAAGCTGCGTTATCAAATATTCACGCTGATTATATGTTATAACTAGACCCTCTTTTGAAAAGTTTTTAATCCATTTTTAAAAAATTATTTTTAAATGCAAAGTTCGGTACTTGGCTACTAAAATACAGTTTTATCAACAGTTCAAAGGAAATAAAACCAACTTCAATGTTTCTAAAACAGATAATTTAAAAAAAATTGTATTGTAGTAAATTTGAGACTTTTCAAACTGAAATTGGTTTACATACTTTGAAAGTTTCAAATTACATAATTTTTATAAATAACACAAACACAAATTTCTGATTTACGAATCTCTTGAACATCTCATTGCGAGATATGTACTTTCAATTAATTTGATTATCTATCATGCTTTCTCATGGGGAAAAGTCGTACTCGACAAAGGGTGGAGAGATAATGTGAAAGAAGTCAAATATTTTTTAATGTATTTTTTTTTGGACTTTCTTTTTAAATACTGATGTTCAGTAAATATCTCTTACGTGCACAACTAATCCTGATGCATGATGCTGATATGTTGTGAAATTCTATTACTTTTTTTTTCTTGGTGTCATATTTCAATTTTGTTATTTTTGTTATTTATTTTATTATTTATTTATTATATTATTATTTATTTCGCGCTTAAACTAGTTCCAATAATAGACTTGGTAGCATGATTTCTATCGCCTTTTTAAATCTAAGAATATTGATTAGCTTCTCAAATTTTGAATAGTTTTTATTAGAGTAGTATATTTTCAAGCCAAATGCTTTGTCAGTATCTACATTTTTTTTTAATTTGACTTTTGAGTTACCATAAAATAATCTCTATGAAATTTTCATCAGAATTCGGATTCTAAAATTTGAAACTAGTGATTGAAAATTAATAATTTACATATAAAACATTTACACCAAACAGAATGGAATTTTCGTTGATAATTTTAGAATCCTACTCTTTTTAAAACAGTAGATTTGTCTAATTAGTGTAAAGAATATATTATCATTAGATAAAATCGGATATATTAAAATTGAGTTGAAAAGAAAAAAATTCGAATTAGGGAAATTAGTTAGGGTCGTAGCGAAGCTAGGGTATTTGTTTTGGGACCAGCTTATTCACCACAGTTTTGACATATGATGATGGCCAAGCCGAGGATGAGGAGAACAGCTTGCCTCACCTAGATGGTTTCCAGAGCAAGTTACCTCCTGGAATCCTCCCCCATGGATTACCTCAGGTGAAAGAAGTTCAGCCTGCAGTTACACAGGTGGAACAACAAAAAGAACAAGAAAAATCGAAGGAAGGTAAATTAAATGAAAATAATTGCTCAACGTTCTTTTGACCTCTTCTTCCATAAATTCAGCGATTTCTCTAATTTTTTCTATATTTTTAGTGAGAGAACTCAGCGAAGAAGAGAAGCAAATGATTATCTTATCAGAAGATTTTCAACGTTTTCTGGGCCGAACGAGCAGAATTGTGGAACGAGCTCTTGGAGAATCGGTTGATATTTATACGGATTATACTGGAACAATGGACGGAGAAGATGGAATGTAAGTACCAAAATATTGATGGTTGAAATTCTTTCCTTGTTTGTAAAGTTACAAGTATTGTATAGAACCAAGAGTCTAAACCTGTTGATTATAATTAATAGAAATGTCAAAATTTCGTAGTTTTATTAGCTAATTCTCGATAGAAGGTATTCATCTACTTTATTGATTGATTGGTTATAATTTTAGGGACGAGAAAAGTCATCAACGACTATGGTTGAATCGATCATTTTATTGCGAACGTTGGTCGCGCAATCGTTGCGTGACATCGATGGACTGGTCTCCACAATTTCCTGAACTTTTAGCAGCGTCTTATAATAATAATGAGGAAAGTCCTAACGATCCTGATGGTGTGTGTTTGATATGGAACACGAAGTTTAAGAAAACGACCCCGGAGTTTATTTTCCACTGTCAATCGCCGGTGATGTCGTGCACATTCGCCAGGTTTCATCCGAATTTAATATTGGGAGGAACTTACTCGGGACAAATCGTTCTATGGGACAATCGAGTGCAGAAACGAACCCCTATTCAGCGCACACCTTTATCTGCAAGCGCTCATACGGTGGGTGTTTAAGTATTTTTTTTTTTTTTATTGAATTCCAATTCACAATATTGGTAGTAATATGTAATTTCATCCAATATGACTTCCAGCACCCAGTTTACTGCTTAAGCGTAGTCGGAACTCAGAACGCACATAATCTCATCAGTATATCAACCGATGGAAAGCTGTGCTCATGGAGTTTGGATATGCTTTCTCAGCCTCAGGAGAAATTAGAATTACAAGCCAAACAATCAAAATCAATAGCTGTCACGTGCCTCGCTTTTCCCCATGGAGACGTCAACAATTTTGTTGTTGGCAGCGAGGACGGAATGGTCTACTCTGGTAAGTTATTTTGCTGAGAAAAGACTCTAATTTTTAAAAAATCAAACCAAAGCTAATTTTTCAAATCAAAATAAATTGTGTGCAGCATGCCGTCATGGAACAAAAGCCGGTGTAACAGACATGTACGAAGGCCATCAAGGTCCAGTTACCGGCATCGCTGCTCACGCCGTTCAAGGAGGAATCGACTTTTCACATTTATTCCTTACTTCCTCCATCGACTGGACGATCAAGTTGTGGAGTTTGAAGGAAAATAAACCCCTTTATTCGTTCGAACACAACGGAGATTACGTTTACGATGTTGCGTGGTCTCCCACTCATCCAGCTTTGTTTGCCGCTGTGGATGATTCGGGAAGACTGGATTTGTGGAATTTAAATCAAGACACAGAAGTGCCGGCTGCTAGTGTTGTTGTCGATGGATGTCCAGCTTTAAACAGAGTTTCGTGGATGCCTAGTGGATTCCATGTTACCGTTGGAGATGATACTGGAAGGATTTGGGTCTACGATGTCGCAGAAGTAAGCTTTCCACTTAAGTCAAAGTCAGATTTAATTTTGAAGCTACAAAAAACAATTTAAAAATAAAAAAAAAAATATTTTTAATTTCAGCACCTCGCCCATCCAAGAATGGACGAATGGAACAAGTTCTTGTACACGCAGCAGGATTTAAAGAACAACAAAGCAGATGAGGAATTGGACAAGTTGAATTTAAGTTCAGGTCCTTCCTCTCTGACTTCAATGTCCTCCATGTCCTCGATGCCAATGAGATAAATAAAATAGTCAAAGCAGTGCTATTCGATCTACGATTTTAGTTTCAATTTAGCCTCCAAGGGAAGATTTCACTGTCAAGTGAAATTATTTTTCTAGCTTCACTCTCCATAGTAAATCCCGAAGATTCTTCAGTTGGTAAAAAAAGCCACTCTCCAAAAGTTGAGCGCATTTTTCTGAATTTTAGCGTTAGTGAAACCCCAATTATAATATCGGAATTCTAACTAAAAATATTGGAATTCAAGTAAAAACATTAGCGTGCTTATTAATAAATGATATTAATACCTTAAAGTAAAGTTTTTTTCTTATGCGAAATGCTCAAAGTGATAAGACAATTTCATCTAACTTCAGTTTTATGTAATCAATGATTGCTAATCATGCATTTGGTTTAGTAATAGATAATATAGATTTTACTAGCCCAATTTCATAAAATTCATTTAACAGACTAAGTATATTCGATCGAGAATATTTGCTCTACGTTGCATATTTAAAATTGATGAACTTAATTAACTTATAATCACGCTTGATGTGTACATAATATTAATATACGAGTGAGAATCTGCCTACTGCGTTCTTTGTCGAAAGCATTGCGCTGTGAGAGATGACTGTAATTTACATTGTAAAATAATGATTATTATTTCACGCATATTTAAGATTTCATTAATTATTAAATAAATTTTTTATTAACGAATTTCTCTTGAGTATGATTATATTATTTAATATCGAATGAACGGCTTTCAGAATTGTAATCAGAGACAAGGTAAAAGAAGTTGAACTTTGTGAGCAATAAGTTTTTCTGTATACTTTTGCCGAATTTTCTATACTTTAATACTATGTTTTTTTATATTACATCTAATATGGCGATTGTAAAAATTGTATGAAAAGGAATGAATAAATTGATTGGTGTAATAGACCCTATGTTTACGATTTAATCCATATTAGATTTTCATTTTAAGTTCTGAAGTACACAGTTCAAAATTTTGTTCTTTTGATGATTTTTTAAACACTTGAATTTTAAAGATTTTAAAACAATAATTACAATTATTCCTAAGAAATATAATTTGTATCAGTGAATAGAAGAGAAAGTAAGTAATTAATGAGTAAATTAAAATAAGTTATTATTTTAATCTGTCTGAAATACATTTTTTATCGTCAGCTGATGGAAACTGTTTACTGTCATCCCGGTTGCTATAGGCAACAAACGTTATCGATTTTCGACCAATTAATGTGAAGTTTTATCCCACCTATAATTTTTTCACTAAGTTTTCTTTTCATGAATTTGCAAAAATTAATCATTTTTCCTTTTTCTTTTAACAAAACACCAGAAAACACTAACACATTCCAAATTTTTGAAAAAAAAACTTTAATCCCTTTCGCTATTTTCAGGGCCACGTAATATTCTCGTCAATTCTTGGTAACAATGGTAATATTCTCCATTCTTGTTATTCTCTCTTGTCATAACCTCTTCAAATTTAAAGATTTCTTACTCCTTTTTACGTACAGTGATTATTAATTATGCTATCGCAAATAGCAGATTAGAGTTTTACATTCATGAATATTTCTATGAATAAGGATTTATATTTGTTGCATATAAAAGAAAACAATAATCAAATTTTGAATGTCCTAAGTGCATAAACACTCCGCCATTATGCTGGTGTAACGCTATTCAACATTCGCCCAGGAGAGAGTAAACAGTTCTCGTTTGTAGTGAAAAAAGATCCTAGAAACGTCGAGAATTATCAGGAAGATTTATTAAGTCACATATTTTGGGGGTGAGTGTTATTTTATGTCTGCGATTTAAAAAAAAATTGGTTTTGCATAAAAACTGTCCTGATTGCAAGTCGAACAGGGACGTATGGACAAGGGGGAAGGAGGAAGAAGGAAGCCTCAATACTTTCTGACTTTTACTTTTGCCACTTTTTTGCACTATTGGATTTCTGAGGTTTTCGAGTCGATAAATTGACTTTTGAGAATTGCGAAATTTTGAGGTTATAACGGCAATCTTTTAGTTTTTTCTTAGTGTTTTCTCTACGTTGGAGGTAAATTCTCAAGTTGCTGTCAAGACGTCAATACACTAGTGTCACTGCTCCGATTTTCATTTAGCACACCTATCATTATCGTAGGGAGTGATTCATTTCTTGTTTCAATCATGGGGTGTGAATTCTGTTATAAATTATCCCCTTTGTTGGTGTTTTGTCGATACGTTAAAACTATAGGGGTTTTTAATTCTTATTGTTAGGTTTAATCATTCCTGCGATATGAGAATCATGAAAAGTGCTCCTTTTTTAAAATTTTGTTCTTTGAAAATCTGATAAATGATTTTAGCTTTATTAATATGTAAAATATTAAAAGATAACCGTAGCTATCTAAGTTACTTTTCTATTTTTTTAGAACAAGGAAATGTAAATTTTGTTATGCATTAAAATATGCTACTTATTCATAATTAAAATTATTTATAGCGTGTAAGTTTTTATTATTCTTATGTAATTGATTATTGTAGCATAGGTATTCGAAAGATTCTGTTATTTATTATTATCATATGTATTTGCAGAATTTCAACTGAAGACCTCTCAAGTTTCATTTATTCATTGAAATTCACTACGATTGTAGTCCCAAATTAAATGTAAAATGTTGAATCGTTGAGATTTTCACTTCGCCAACCAGTGCAGTGTTTACACATAAGTAAGAAAGAAGTATTACAGACAATTTTTAAATGTTATAAAAGAACGAATTTTTAATAATAATTTGTTAACCAAACTATTTATAATTTTCAGTGTGAGACTTTCATCCGCGACGCCACAAAGATCAACAAATAGAAACGCTGCACTGGCAACTCAACCATGGACGACGAGGAAGGATCATCTAGTTCCGGACCAATGTCCTCTCTCAACAGTCTGTTCTCCTTCACAAGTCCCGCAGTGAAAAAACTTCTTGGCTGGAAGCAAGGCGACGAGGAAGAGAAATGGGCCGAAAAGGCAGTAGACTCTCTTGTAAAAAAATTGAAAAAAAGAAAAGGAGCAATCGAGGAACTCGAACGTGCTCTAAGTTGTCCCGGCACTCCAAGTAAATGCGTGACAATTCCCAGAAGTTTAGATGGCAGGTTGCAGGTCTCACATCGTAAAGGTTTACCCCATGTAATCTACTGTCGTGTCTGGAGATGGCCAGATTTACAATCCCACCACGAGTTAAAACCTCTCGAACTCTGTCAATATCCCTTCTCAGCGAAACAAAAGGAAGTTTGCATCAATCCCTACCACTACAAAAGAGTCGAAAGTCCGGTATTGCCTCCAGTTCTGGTTCCCAGACATTCAGAATTTGCTCCAGGCCATTCTTTGTTACCTTTCCAACAACTTCCTGAGCCTACAATGCCTCATAATGTGACTTATTCGACGAGTGGGTTCAATGCCGGAACGGGAGGCGTTAATCCCACTTCGCCGATATCTTCTGTCGGTTCAGTTCCAAGTCCAGGAAGCACGAATAACCCTCAAAGTCCTTACGGCACTAATGGACTGCCCGAAACGCCGCCCCCTGCTTATTCTCCTCCTGAAGATGGTTCTCAACATGGACAATCTCCTCCACCAGATCCTGCAGCGATGGATACTGGAGGTTCACCTGCTGTTGCTCCAGTTTGTTATCAAGAACAACCTTACTGGGCGTCGATTGCTTATTACGAGCTAAATTGCAGAGTTGGAGAGATTTTCCATTGCCAGAGTCACTCCGTGATTGTTGATGGATTTACTAATCCAAGTAATAATTCGGATAGATTCTGTTTGGGCCAGTTATCGAATGTCAACAGAAATTCGACGATTGAGAATACGAGAAGACACATTGGAAAAGGAGTGCATTTATATTATGTTGGAGGAGAAGTTTATGCTGAGTGCCTATCGGACTCTGCTATCTTTGTTCAATCAAGAAATTGCAATCATTTCCACGGATTCCATCCTAGTACTGTGTGCAAGATTCCTCCAGGCTGTTCGTTGAAGATTTTTAACAATCAGGAGTTTGCTTCACTATTATCCCAGAGTGTGAATCACGGGTTTGAGGCAGTTTATGAGCTGACGAAGATGTGCACGATCAGGTAAGAATAAATCATTCAATCAATAATTAAAAAATCGGCAATATGAAGTAAAGTAAACAAAAGTTCGCAATGCGAGGATTGATATTGACAAAATATTTTTTTATCATTCCAGAATGTCGTTCGTGAAAGGATGGGGTGCAGAATATCATCGACAAGACGTTACTTCAACTCCCTGTTGGATTGAAGCCCATTTACACGGACCCTTGCAGTGGTTGGACAAAGTTCTCACTCAAATGGGTTCTCCTCATAACGCCATAAGTTCCATGTCGTAAGGACATGAACTAGACAACACAACGTAAGAAAAACAAATTTCAACTCTTCATCAACATATAAACCTTTTGAAAAAAAATTTGAGACTATCCTTAAGCGAGATATTACTCCAGATATTCTTTGAAAAATGATAAACTTGAGAATCAGTTGCAAATACGCTATGAAATTATATTAAAAAAAGAACAAAAGTCTTGAGTGCAAATACAATAAAATTAATCTATGATAATGAAGATATTACATATTAAGTAAAAATAATATACCGAGAGATGTCTAGAGCGATTATTTTACGTGTCAGAGTAAACTGTACAGTTTTAGATTATTTTACAATCTACATATATTCTATAAGAGAAAGTTGTAATGAAGAAAGATTTCGCAAGACGAAAGATCAAAGCTCGATACTTTCGTTTAAACGTACTGCGTGTCGGGAGTATGTATTATAACGTAAATTTTTAGCGATGGTTGTAAATGTCTCGATAGCTAAGAGTGCTCGAAATGGAGTCATGAAACTTAAATGAAAGACATTAACAGAAAATTAGCAATGACTAGAGAAAATCGTAAAAGAATCTGTCAAATTTTAAATGAAATTCTTAAAGTATTAGTTAGGCACAATTAAAATCAGCGTCAGACTTTCATTTGCAGAATGAAGTTGAGCTGTGTTGTGCTATGATTCGATGAAATTAAAGATATGAATGAACCTGAGAAGCACAATTGTGATTTACTTGAATGAAACTGCTCTCGTCAATTTTTATTATGCATCTGAGAAATGTAGTATATAACAAAAATATGAAAAGTAAACAATCAATTTCAAGAGAGGAGTCGATTGGCTGATAGTATTCGAAGAAGTTGGTTTTCTCCTCATTGGCCAAATCTTAAACAACCAAGTAGCCTTTGCAAAGCCTTATAGGCTAATTTTTAAATCTTTTACAAAGTTTCAGCTACCGTAGCTAACTATTTTCTTCTATATTGACGATTAATCTCCGAGAGTTCAATGCAAACTTTTCAACGATCTCATGATTATGTAATATGTTAGTCAGTGCCTCATTAGAATAATATTCTAAGGCTTGGATGTTTTCGGATCTCTTTTTGAAACAGATTATTCTAATTTTTTATAACACATGCATAATTTCAACCATTTTTATTACCTCTGAAACGGGACTAAAGTTTTATTGTTAACTTCCTAGGGAGTAAAATAAATAACTTTAACTGGTTAAAATCATGCATATATTATAAAAAATATCGATGTGCCTTGGGGAGAGGAACTTTCTTTTGCCCTTGGTGCATAATATACTATTATAAGAGACATAGAGTCTGTTGTATTCTAAATAATATATTGTACCAAATTTGATTGAGTCTGAGAAACTGATGAAAAATGATTTATACATTTTCTTATTTTAGAAAGTTAAATTTTCACGGCACTAATTTTTTAGTAGCATAGGTCTTTTTTTCGATCGGTGCGGATTTTATAAACACTCGGTTTCTTTAATGTTACCTCGACGGCCTTTAGCAACAATACGAACACAAGAAATAGAAACTATGAAAGTAGCCGGGTTCCTGCAAAAATGCCTTAAAATCTTTTTCGAAGAGGGAACAAAAATGCGACAGCATTCCGTGATAAAAATATTCTAATTTTTGGAGTGCTTAGTATTTTAGAGGCACTCCTGCAAGATTTTAAGTTTACTGCGCAAAATGATAAACAGGACAATTCACTGACGCTTTCTATCTATTTTTTGATTGCCGATGTGCCTAGCTGTGATTTATTCTGTTATGAAAATCAAATGATTTCGATTGAATTTCAAATATTTGCCATGTATGTATGAAAAATAAAGGGGTTCGACTCATGGAAAATTGAATTGATTTTATATTTAAAGAACATGAAATTGAAATCTCTTCAATGAAAGAGTTTCAAATCTTAGCACTTTTTAAATAGACTTAACAATTTTCAAAGAGTCAAAACCTTTTAAAGTAGAAACCTTTTAAAGAGCTTTATAAGAGTTTTATAAGAGCTATACTAAAAAAAGGATTACGAAACCTATAGGTACTTCTGAAAATTATTTGACAAATTTCAATTCCTTTGATAATTTAAAGGATCGGCCTATTCGAGTGCTTTTTTCTACAAAAATGCCGAATTAAGTATTCTTTTTACTATAAATATAGACCAGGATGTGAAAAACAACAAATCTTGGACTTCCACAACTCGAAAAAGTTCGATTTCTAATAACAATCGTGTCAATTTTTCAATTTATTTTTAAATGCTTTTATCATTTCTCACTTCTAAATCTGGTTGCTTTCCAATGTAAGAGTTTGATAATTTGTGGGCCTTCTAACTTAAATTCTTTTAAATTAAAAACTCTTTCAAATTTATGTTCTGCCAAATACAAATGTTTTTAAAATTGAATCTTTATAATTGTTGAAGATTTTAATTCATACTTTATTTGAATCTTTTTCAACAGTCTACAATAAAATCAATTTTGATGCGAATGGAAGTCAAAGATCAAAGATATAAAATACAATTTCAATAGAAAATTGTATAGATAGAGAGAGAGCAAAACTTTACGATGTTTCATTAGAGAGATTAGCAGAAGATATACTATATTGTATGTACAGTAGCTAATAAGATAAATTAGGGTTACCGCAGAGAAGTGCTATTTTGTGAAAGCAACGCTTACGTGGCGTAATATTTCAAAAACAAAACATTTTTTAAAGTAACGACAAATCGACGCCTTAATGTGAATTATATTATTAATAATTATGTGAATCATAAGACTCAGCTGCTTTAAGTGTCCTCGCTTTTTTATTATTGGCCGTACCGCGCAACTCTGCACAATTATATAAATATTAATTATTATTGAATAGGAAAGAAACTAAACCTTTTCGAAAATAAAAGGTTTAGAAATCTCTGTTATTAATCCGCACACATCCAAATATGATATTGTGAAAATGGACGTATTGTGAAAGCTCGATATTAGTGCAATGTTCTGTGAAGTTTTTAAGCACTGAGAATCGAACAAATGGCGTAAAACTGAAAAAGAATGGAATTATTTAAGAGAAGTTTAGATAAATAATACAAATATTGATCCAAATTAGAGAAAATATTTGATAATATTAGGAAATTTAAAATGGAATTTTATTTCGCTCTACAGTAATTGCTTGTGAATATTGCTGTTTGTAATAATTAGTAGGAAATTAGATATAATGTAACTGAATTGTAAAAAAACGTTCCGAGTTTCCATTCTTCTATTACAATAATGTTTACGTCATCGCGTTCGAGACTTCAGATTTATGTATATCCAGATGTGTGGAAGAGTTACTTGTAAATTACGCCAAAAACGTGAGAGTAATAAGATGTACTTTAAAATAACGATGGTCGGAAACCCACATTTTATTTTACAAATTATTGCTATAGATTTTATTGGAAGTTTTATTTAAAAGCAAAAACATTCAGCCTCGAACTTTCTAATATTTGAACATTTTTTTAGACGCGAAAAGCAGATTGAGGCTTAATATAAGTCGTCCAAAAAGTTGTCTAAAGTATTTTATTGTATATTAATAAATTTATCTTGTAATTGAAAGACTTTAAATGTTTTAATATTTGAAAAACATTATTTGTATAGTATTGAGATCTATTAATTTTTAAATAAGTTGAGTTTGAAGATTGGTATTGTAATTTTGGTGGTAATAATCTGTAAAATGGAATTACTATTGTTGTTAACTCAACACGTAACTTTAAGTCGGTAGTTTTTGCTCGTTGAAAAAGACTCTACCCGCTACACTTAAATCCTTCTGGTACCCATTATTGTTATACAATTACCAAGTATGAATATGGTAAATATACCTGTGTATGTACGTGCAATTCAAATATCGAAGTTTTTATTTGCTGAAAAATTTCCTGTCCTGTATTCCTTCCGAAGGATTCTTAACTAATTAGATTAGGAATAATTCTTATTAACTTGTTTAATCTTTTATTCTTTACTTTTGATAATTTCAATATTATAAGTATATTTTAATTTTAAGAAGTCCTTTACTTAAAAATGCGGTTCGAATTGCTGAACGTCGGCAGTTTCGGCGCCAATTAGCAGAAGCACCAATGAAAAAAACGTATTTCGAGATCAGCCGCCAAGAAGCGGTCAAGTATATTTTTAGTTGACCCTTACTTTTTCTAAATGTCTTATAAACAAATATATCATTTTTTTTTAAATTCAATTCAATATCTTTCATCTCTAATTGAGAGAAATATATATTAAATAATATATTTAATTAATTTTTAATTTTTTTAGGAATTCAATCTAAGTTAGTGGGCGAAAGCTTTCAAAATTTATTTGCCAAGTGGAGGATTAATATGCGCATAAAAAAACGGAAGGACAAAGGACTCGTAAACATACTGACACACTACTTTTCAAGAATTTTCCAGTGACTCAGATTAAATGTGACACATATTCATCACGACACTCATTAGGGTGAAACAAAGCAAGGTTTTTGAATTTTAGGTTTTCAAAGTTTAAAATTCTTAAGTATGTAATTTTAATGCTTCCATACTTGCCCTAAAGCTGAAAAGCAGAGAATGTCAGAAAATTCACAATATTGAATCTACTGAAATAATTTAATCTGAACTATACTATTAGTCATCCCGGACCAAAAATGAGTAAATTGAGACAGAAACGGATAGAAAGTGTCGTTAATTTAGTGTCGAATAAGGTCATTGGTGTGTACCAAGTGTGCCAGGAATAAATACAAAGCTTCCACCGAATTACGTAGGCTCTCTTTGGTTATTGTGTTTCTTTTGGTCTGGCATGGGATCCCAGCTCGACATAAATATTAGTAGTTAGTACGCATCTTTCGGGTCGTGCGACTTATCTGGTCGCGAAACTGTGCGAAACTGTCACCGGTTGCTAGTGAAAAATAAAATTTATAGTAAAAATGATTCGGGATGTGAAGATAAATCAGTATATTGGACATTTGAAGAATAGAGATTAGAAACCTGAATATTAGTTTGAAGATCTTGATTTTATAATTCGAGAATGTTGATTTTAATACCGACTTTTGTCAACTAGTGTGAGATATAATCTTTAAAAATAATCTTTAATTTTTATAAATTAAAATGGAACTGGATTCGCGTTTTGCAGTGAGTAACCTTTGACTACTTGATTTGCTATTTTTAAAAGAAACGTTTGTCGACAAAAATACGTCTAGTTCGAAATACGGTTCAAATTCGTTTACTGTCCGTTAAACCCTTCGACTAGGGTCACCTAGGGAACGTAAATTGTATTTCCGGGACTGCTGAGAATTGAATTTGACTTGGGAAATGAGTTTTTTTCTCAATCAATGTCTGGGTCTGTTAAAATTTCGATGATTCTTTGATGAAGAAAAACGTTTAGTTTTTGACCTTCACAAATAAAGAAGGGATGATAATCAATATCCGAAAATGAATGTTTTAGACTTTGAATCCAGCAAATTGAGTTTTGAAAAATTAGTTCTTTTCCTATTCAAGACTGAATTCTTTTATATTTAGGATTGAAAAGACATGTAAATTAAATTTTGGTGGAGCTATAAAAAACAATTATTTTAATTTACTTGAATTCTTTTTAATCCCTTGGAATTATTTCGCATTCAGCGAATTCTTCAATTCAGATAACCCCTTGAAAATATTGAAAAGTAACTCTGATTCTAATGCATATAAATTTTGAGAGGTAGCGTGTCGAAAATTCGAGAAAAATGCGAGAAATCTGAAATTTTCGACTTTCCAATTTGAACCCTATTTCAATGTAGACAACCAGATTGCAT